>JAVJIF010015417.1:0-130607 GCA_038442645.1 Agave tequilana | reverse complement strand
GGCTAGCCCAAATAAAAATGAACAGTATTTGGGTGGGTCAAATACACGTTCATCTCAGACTCAGGCAGGCCCAAAGCCTGCCCATTTCAGTTTCAGTCAACTCATGCCCGGCCTGACTCGGCCATACTCACCCGACATTTAGTTGAGATCGGATTGTTAGTGAGATGATGAAAGCTAATTTAATCATGCGCAACAGAATTCTTCAAAACTGACAATTTCAGTTAAACCTTAGTTTTATAATTGACTTGAATGCTATCAAATAACACATCATTTGAAAATTAGAGAGTCTATTTTCTAATGGTTCTTGTGGCATCCCAATTGAGAGTTTGTGGTAAGATTTATTGTCGAAATACTATTTCACAGCTAAACCTTTTCAAAAACTGTTATGATTGATTCTTTTAAACGAATATGGCCATATAATATATGGATGGGAAGCTAAAAGAGTCAACTTTTCTGGTTCTTGTTGCGTCCCAATTGGACTGTGTGACAGGAGTTATCATCGTCGGAACACTACTGGTTGGTTGAGTTAAGAATTTTACAGGAGTTTGATTAGTATAACCTATAAAGCTTATAAAGCTAAAAAATTACGGAAAAGTTACAAATTTTGAGCTTGTAATCTTTATTGTAGTTCTAGTTGGCCCATTAAAGCAGGCCCATGCTCAATTCTCAGTTACCAAGTCTGAGCGTGCACATGCCCTTGTTTAATTCCCGTTCCTCAGGCCTGATTTGAACTGTCCATAAGCCCGGCCGATTTGCACTTGGGCGTGGCCCACGCCACTCCTCCACATCAAATTTCAATTTACAAATCTTAATTTGTTGTCTCAGTGTAGCACAATAGTAAAACATCTGTATATAAGATTTAAATTTCACTCGCTCCAAGATACGGCTTATATTTTCAGAAAAATACGGTTCGATCTTTTACACCCTGGGGGTGCCGGAATACTTGACACCCAACCAATCGACGGATGACACATGTCCTCAACAGTTATTCACCTAAATTGTAACTAATTTCTACGATTCAGAACCCGGGTGTAGAGAAATAGAACCCAAAAAAATTAAAGGAAAAGAAAACCTTAACTTTTATGGACCTTTTTTTTTAAAAGATATCAAATTTCAAGTTTTTTTTTTTTTAAAACTTTTGTTGAATGTTGGCACTCGCATATTAGTTGAGAAAATCACAGATAAACAAACTGAGAACCTAGTTTTTATAAAGACTTAGGGCACCATCTTAAAAGTCCTAGGGGAGTTGTCCAAATTGTTATCTAGCTGATGTGGGATTATCTGTTCATACAAATCCCCACAATCTCCCCTCGAACAAAGAGTCTCCTTAAAAGCTTATCTCACACCTAGAAGAAGACTATATCGACCATCGAATATCCTCTTCACTGAGTTAGGTATACACGGCTTACGTGAAGCACAAATTGCATACTATTTTTGTTACTCTCTTCAGGACGTTGGAGATCGACATACCTTACTTGGAGTAGGAGCAATGCTGTCAAATCCTCCAGAGCTAAGTGCTATTGTGCACACGACTAAGTTCGAGATATGGCTCTGATGCTACTTGTATAGACGTGAGGCACCATCTAAAAAGACTAGCTTTTTAGATGAAGTTATCCAGATTCTTATATGCTCGGGATCATTCACATGTCCATATCTAGCAAATGTGAGACTATTTGTTTATACGAGTTCCAACAGTTTCAGATGCTATCACAAGACTAATGTACTGTTGTCCCTGCTGCTAGATTCCCCTTGTCTCAAGACTCTCAATCTCCGTGTGTGAACCAGGACAAGCAGCAATTGCAAGTCAAATGTGACCGAATTAAGTTTACTAGCAAATAATCGTAACATGGGAGGCTCTCTCTGCCCTCTCCACATCCAAATTGAGATTGAAATGGACTTGAAAAGATGATGTTTTGATCTTTGAGGACCAACCATTCTCAAGAGTCTATCTCCTGTTATTTCCTGCCAGTCTCTCTCTCTCAAAGGCCCAAACTAAGCTCATCAATGGGGCTCTCTTGATTTGTAGCTACATGGGGGCCAGTTTGTTTCGCGTAAAACTCCGTAATTCGTAAATGACTTACTACTCAGTTACAACTACGGCGTTTGTTTGGACCATAATTCGTAAAAGACTTACGTAACTCAACTAACACTCACTTGCAACCCAGTTACCACTCACTTACAGCCCAGTTACAGTTAATTTATGGTCATACAAATTTATAATATTTTTTTATATTAATATTAAATTTTTTTAATATTTAACTTTTTTTAATATTTGCAGTATTAAAACTTTTAAAATCACCAAATAGTTAATTTGTGGTCAACTTTTTCACTTACGATTATACATTACGACAACCAAACACCGTAAAGTACAATACACTTTCTCACTTTATAATTTTATATTACCAACCAAACACTGTAAAATTTACATACATGTAACTCATTTACAATTGTAAAACATTTTACCAATTACAACTACGAATTACGGCCAGTTACGACAACCAAACAGACCCTAATGAACTGAGGTGACACTGTATGTTGTTGTAGCTTGCTCAAATCCTGTTTCGAGTCTGAAAGCAGCCCTGTGTTTCATGAACTGAGGTGACATACTGTGTTGTTACTGGCTTGCTCGAGTCTGTTTGAGACTCTAGAGTTTGAAAGCAGTCCGTTGCCAGCCTGCGCCTTTCATACCTGACTCTGGAATCTTTGGTTATTAGCTAAGGGGCTCTTTGGCTCATGGAAAGCAAACCTACAAAAATGCGGTGGGACTCGCGCTGTCAGGTTTTCAGTGTTTTCGTCTAAAACGTTGGAAAAAGCTTTTCGTACTGTTCATGCATTGTTCATGAAATTTGTTGAGTTAGAGGTGAGGCTCACTCTATCAGCTTTCTTTTGAAAACAAAGAGTTCAGAGAAGAAAATACAGTGGATTATAGCATAATCTTCATAGCAAGGAAAAGAAACTCTTTCACGAGAGGAGAATGAAACTATCTCATGACTCATGAGTGAGCCTTCACGTACCGCTAATCAACTCTGGTGGCTTCGTAGACCGTAAAGTCGAGTCGTCATGCAATATATACCCTAATATGTCTTACAAATTTATTTAAAAGATCATTTGTTGACAAGCAGACAAGGAGATTCAGATTTGTCCAATTATCCTAGCAAGTCATCCTTTATTTCCACTTAGGTTATTAGACTCGATGAAGTTAAAGTTACACTTTAAGTTCTAATTGTATGAAACTTCTATGTATTTTTTATTTCTGTAATTAGATACGACCATGTGTTTAGTTTGACAACCTGCGTTACCAACAGTTATTAAATTTAATGCATGATGAGTCGCATTGCAACGAAATAGTTAAAAAGAACTTACGTGACATCCTCTTTAAATTTTTTTTTTTATTATACCTCAACAGTTATAATTGAAACTGTAGCTAATTAGATTGCATTTCAACTTCAGCGAAAAGACTTAAAATATGACTCTTAAAATATAACTCTTACTATTGTACCTAAAGCTATATGTAATTCCAACTAAATTTAAAAAAGAAAAAGAACAATTTCTTTTTAATAAAGAAATGAGAAAACAAGAAAAGGTTTAAATGAGTATACCAAAGGTCATCAAGACGAAGGTAAAGAAAATTTGGCGTGTAAGCTTAATAAACCTATTTATACATTGAAACAACCTCCTCGAGTGGGTATGCTAAATTAAGTGATGATCTTTTAAAAATTGGTTTTTGTAGATGTTATTTTGACTTTTATGTTTGTGAAAAGAACTATTTGGGCTAATTGTTGCACTATTTATGTCGATGATATTGTTATTATCGGTACTGATGTGAATGGTATAACAAAACTGAAAAAAACTAATAAACAACGTGTTTTTTATTTGAAAGATCTTGAATTTATGAAATATTTTTTAGGTATAAAAGTTTCACATTCATCAAAAAGGTTATTTTTATCACAACAATTATACCTTAGATTTATAGAAAGAAATTGGGAAAATAGGAGTGAAACCTGCTGATACTCCTGTTGTTCAAACTTGAAGTTGGGCACGAAGATGGAGAACTTTTGAAGGACAAAGGAAGATATCAATTTCTCGTGAGAAAACTTATTTATCTTACCATCACTCGACCTGACATTACTTTTGTTGTAGGTTTTGCAAGTCAATTTATGCATGCTCCAAGAAACTTTCATATGGATGATGTTGATAGAATTCTTAGATATTTGAATTCATTTCCAGAGAAAGGTTTAATAATGAGAAGAAATGATTCTCTTGATATTTTTGAATTTTCTGATGCAGATTGAGCATGTAGTGTTGATGATAGAAAATCCACTACATGATATTGTACCTATGTTGATGGAAACTTTACTGCAGGAAAAAGCAAGGAACAAAATGTTGTGCTCATTCAAGTGCCGAAGACGAGCATTAATGCAATAGCTTATACTGTAAGAAATAAAAGCAACTATTATGCGGATTAACAGCCATGAATCAAGAATCAATATCATCTCAAGAATTGAATACGTGATTAATATACATATACATTAAATCCCCATACCTGAAGCCATTGGAGAAGATTAGATGAATGGATGAAGACCTTGATCCTTTCTTGAATCCTGCAATAGCTTTAATCTGCAATGATCCTCTTCTCTCTGTCCTTCTCTTATCACAAACCCTAATTTCTCAAAATGATGGAGTCCTCAAAACAAGGGAGGAAGTTTGTGTTCATTGACAGGATGAGAGAAGTGGGTCTCATTTGCAAGTAATCACCCATGATAAAACCACCCATCATAGTTCCTTCATACCCCAGATGATTATTAAAACTTTACACAAATGTCACTTTAATATGGGCATCTATTATATCAGTTAACTTTAATTAGGAATCCAATGTTAATTAACCAAGGTTATTGGGCCACCTTAATGTGAGATTAACATTCTCCCACTTGGACCATTAACCGATTAGGTTAAAACTTTAGAAAACAAATAAAAGAAAGACTCATTTTCAAAACATTTTGACTCCATTGGATTCCATACTGAAAAACCTTGACACGTGATCACGAATTTTAAAAACAACAACTGATAAGCCCAAATATGAAATACTGTAATACTGCAATTAGCTTGGACCACCAATGCGAGTCATAGCGGTTATACAACATCCACGTCATACTCCCTTCTATGTACCACAATATTGATAACCCTCACTAATTGAGTCCATAACCATAATGACCCCTGTAATTGTCTTGTAAAGACATTTCCTGTTTAACATACATCCATACAAAATATGTGCACACATAATTGGATAACAGGAAACACAGAAACAACCTTTTATTGCGCAATAATGTCAATTACATAAGTACCAAAATATACATTTACAGATTGTCCAAAAGACCCATTCTAACAACATGTTCCTTAAATGTCTTTGGAGGCAATCCTTTTGTCATTGGATCAGCAACCATTAAAGTGGTACTTATACTTTCAATTGACACTTTCTGTTTCTCAACTCTTTCTCTAACCACCAAGTACTTCAGTTCTATGTGTCTAGAACCATTAGAGTACTTACCATTCTTAGAGAAGAAAACGGCTGCTGTATTGTCACAATATATCTTCAGCGGCCTGGCAATAGAGTCAGCTACACCAAGTGCTGAGATAAAATTCCTTAACCATAATGCATGATTGTGGCCTCAAAACAAGCTATGAACTCAGCCTCCATCGTGGATGAAGCACTGATAGACTGCTTTACACTCTTCCACGAGATTGCCCCACCTGCTAGCAAGAAAATAAATCCTGAGGTAGACTTCCTGTTATCTGGGCAACCACCAAAATCTGAGTCCGAATAGCCGATCACCTCCAACTGATCTGATCTCCTGTATGTGAGCATATAGTCCTTCGTCCCTTGAAGATACCGCATAACCTTCTTAGCCAACTTCCAGTGCTCCATTCCTGGATTGCTTTGGTATCTTCCCAACATCCCAACTGCAAAACTGATATCTGGCCTGGTACAAGTGCTTGCATACATCAAGCTCCCAACAGCTGATGCATACGGAACTTTCTGCATTTGACCCTTTTCTAAGTCATTTCTGGGACACTGGCTCCCACTTAATTTGTCACCCTTTTGAATGGGTGCAGGACTGACTGAACACATTTCCATATGAAATCTTTCCAAGACTCGGTTGATATAACCTTTCTGAGACAGTCCTAGCAATCCTCGAGATCTATCCCTAAAGATCTCTATGCCAATGACATAAGCTGCCTCACCCATATCAACCATCTGAAAGTTCTTGGTAAGATAGCTTTTAGTTTCATACAGCAGACCAATATCACTACTGGCTAACAAGAATCATCCACATACAAAACCAAAAATATAAACTTGCTCCCACTTATCTTTAGATATATACACTGATCAACAGTATTTTCTGTAAATCCAAAAGATGTAATGGTATCATTAAACTTTATATACCATTGCCTGGAAGCTTGTTTAAGTCCGTATATGGATTTCTTTAATTTGCAAGCCAAGTGTTCTTTTCCTTCATTTGCGAACCCTTCAGGCTGCTCCATGTAAATTACCTCATCCAAATCTCCATTCAGAAAAGCAGTTTTCACATCCATTGATGTAACTCCAAATCATAATGAGCTACAAGTACCATAATGATTCTAAGAGAGTCCTTCTTTGATACTGGAGAGAAGATTTCTCTATAATCAATACCTTCCTTCTGAGTGAAACCTTTAGCCACAAGTCTGGCCTTATATCGTTCGATATTGTCTTTAGAGTCGCGCTTGGTCTTAAAGACCCATTTACACCCGACTTTCTTACAGTTATCAGGCAATTCAACGAGATCCCAGACTTGGTTTTGGTCCATAGATTTCAACTCATCATTCATAGCATCAATCCATTTACTAGAATCATTGCATTCTATGGCTTGTGAAAATGAAACTGGATCTTTATTTATCCCAATATCATAATCAGATTCCTGTAGATACACCACATAATCATCTGAAATGACAGATCTTCTTTCCCTTTGAGATCTTCTCAAAGCTGCCGGTTGTGGTGGTTCTACAATATTTTCAATGGCGATATCCTCATGGAGTGGTGAACCAATATCAATATGTTGTTCTGGTATCTCAACTTGATGATCAAGCTGAGGGACAACAATTTCTCTTGAAGGAAAGATAATTGGGATATTTACCCTTACTACTTCAAGATCTACCTTTCTTGGTTCATCACTCCCACTAAATTCACCATTCTCCAGGAATCTGGCATTACCAGTTTCAACTATTCTTGTACTATGGTTAGGGCAATAAAATTTGTATCCCTTAGACTTATCTGGATAACCAATGAAATACCCAGATATTGTTTTTAAGTCTAATTTTTTTCTTGTGGATTATATATTCTAGCCTCTGCTGGACAACCCCAAACATGTAAATGTCTTAAACTAGGTTTCCTACCAGTCCACAACTCGAAAGGAGTTGTTGGGACTGCCTTACTAGGAACCCTGTTTAAGATATACATAGCAGTCTTTAAGGCTTCATTCCACAATGAAATGGGTACATTAGAGAAGCTCATCATGCTCCTAACCATATCCATAAGTGTTCGGTTTCGCCTTTCAGCAACACCATTCTGCTGAGGCATACCTGGCATTGTGTATTGAGCACAAATACCACGCTTTTCTAGAAATTTGGCAAATGGGCCAGGATGTTGTCCTGACTCATCATATCTACCATAAAATTCACCACCTCGATCTGATCTTATGATTTTAACCTTTCTATCTAATTGTCTCTCGACTTCTGTAATGAACACCTCAAGGATGTCAACAGCCTGAGACTTTTCATTAATTAGATACACATAAACATAACGTGACAGATCATCTATAAAGGTAATGAAATATCTCTCTCCCATAAAACATGGAATTGAGAGTGGTCCGCAAATATCTGTATGAATTATTTCAAGGAGTTCTTTACTTCTTGTGGCACCTTTCTTAGTGTGTTTGGTTTGCTTTCCTTTTATGCAATCCACACACACATCAAAATCAGTGAAGTCTAGGTTATCCAAAATTCCATTCTTCACTAATCTTATATTCTATCCCTGCAGATATGCCCCAGTCTCCTATGCCACAAGATAGACGATTTTTCATTTATTAAGCCACGTTTAATACCAACATTCGAATGCAGAGATAATAAAGATTGTGCAAACTCATCATTCAATGAAATTTTATATAAACCATCACATAAAATTCCATGTCCAACCGGAATTGAATTATACATTAAACTGAGTTTTCCACAACTGAATAAAACAGAATATCTAAAAACATCTAATTTGGATATTGACATTAAGTTCCTAGAAATCGAAGGTACATAAAAAGTATCTTCAAGATCCATCTGATGTCCCGTCTCCAAGAGTAGTCGATAAGTACCAACATATTCGACCTCCACTTTGAGACGGTTCCCCATAAAGACGAATCTCTCACTTTCCTTCGGTTTCCAGGTTGTAAGGAATCCCTGCATTGAATTAGTTATGTGAGTTGTGGCTCCAGAGTCAATCCACCTAGTATTAGAAGGTACTTCAGCAAGATTTGATTAATAACATACAAAAGAAAGATTTATACCTTTCTTTTCGAACCAAGCTTTCCTCTTGTTGCAGTCCTTCTTCACATGTCCCTTTCTGCCACAGAAGTAGCACTTGACAGTGAAGACCTTTCCATGACCTTGGCTACTTTCCCCATGGTCATGCCCTTTCTTTGATGAAAATCTCTTACCTCTTCCATATTTACCTTTCTTATGGATACCTCCTTGAGTTACTGCCAATGCTGAGTGATGCCCTTCTTGTCTCAGTCTCACTTCCTCTTGTACACACATACCAGTTAGCTCATTCAAATTCCACTTATCTTTATGAGTGTTGTAGTGAATCTTGAATGGCCCAAACTGAGGAGGAAATGCGTTAAGGATGAACTGTACCAAGAAGGATTCATCCACTTTCATACCCAGTGATCCTAACTTAGCAGCCTTATCAGTCATATTTAGAATGTGTTGTTGAACTCCTCTATTACCATCATATTTCATGGTGGTAAGTTCAGCCATAAGGGTGCCAGCTAATGACTTATCTGCAGACTTAAATCGGTCTTTTACAGCAGATAAAAGTTCAGATGCACTAGTAGTATGTGGGAGGAAAGTCTTGATGTATTGGCTATGGTCATCTTTATGAACATGAGACTGAGTCTATTCGACCTTTCCCAAGCTTTGGCATGGTTAACCTGCTCTGCTGTACTTTCAGCAGTCACTTCATCAGGTTTCTCTACCAAAAGGGCCATGTCTAGGTCCAGGACACCCAGTGTAAACTGTACATGCTCAAACCACTCAGAGAAATTTGTACCATCCAGGGCTGGAATGCTAGTGGCATGAGTGTGAAGGGAAGTAGGGACGTTCACTGAAACATAATAGGACATTGCTCACATTAGGCCACGAATCAATACAATAACCTTAAATTTAATTAAGATGAACTATTGATATCACTTTGATTTCTCCTTTGGGCGAAACCTAAGCATATATAGTGTTCACTCTTTAGGTGAGAACTTTTATCACCTACGTAGGTCTAATATAATTTATGTCACTTAGATAGTAAGTCATGTTACCTTTGGGTATCCAATTCCACACCACTAAGTTACATAAATTACACTACCCTACCCCGGTTCATAATTATTTGAAAGAGACTTTCCTTTGGGCCAGTCCCAATCTCCTAACTAGAACCGCCATCGAGAGTATTATTGTCTTTAATGTCACTTACATTGACAAGTCTTTTATGTAGTTGTATATTCATAAGGTTTACTAACATAGGTCACTTTGGCAACTACTAGATCAATAAGCCTTATGAATACAAAAACTAACCAATAATATTCTCTAATTTTTTATTTGAGAAATGCCATAATACTTCAATTCTATTACTTGACCAACATCAATCAATATTAACACAATAACTTAAATGTGTAACATACTTTAATGATTGATTATAAACAACCATTAGTCGACTACAAGGAAAGACTAGTCGACTTGGGTCAAGTCAAGTCGACTATAAGGAAAGACTAGTCGACTTGAGTCAAGTCAAGTCGACTACACATTTAGGTCTAGTCGACTAGGGCAAGGAAAAGTTAGTCGACTATACCCTATAATTAGTCGACTACAAATTTTATCAGTCGACTACACATATTATTAGTCGACTCCTGTTGGAAGGCAAACTCTCGGTTAAATATTAGTCGACTTGGCAAAAATGGTTAGTCGACTATACACTTTACTAGTCGACTAATCAAAAGTATAAGTCGACTCCTGTTAGAAACAGAGAGTTCTCAACTTTCGAGAAAATAAATTAGTCGACTATAACATATGATTAGTCGACTAATAGTCGACGAAACAGTTATCAAATGGCAGCTCCTGTTCTGATGACTTAATCAAAAATTAGGGAAAATTAGGGTTTCTTAATCCTAAATTTTGATCCCTATTAATTGCATAATTAGAGGAGTATGAACATGATATTAGGGTTATGTAATCCTCTATTAATTCCACAATTAAAAGATCAAAAATTTTGATTTTATGAAACATTAATCAAAACCCTAATTTACCATAATCTTTAATCCAAGATGTATTGATTCTTAACACGGCTCTGATACCAAATGTAAGAAATAAAAGCAACTATTATGCGGATTAACAGCCATGAATCAAGAATCAATATCATCTCAAGAATTGAATACGTGATTAATATACATATACATTAAATCCCATACCTGAAGCCATTGGAGAAGATTAGATGAATGGATGAAGACCTTGATCCTTTCTTGAATCCTGTAATAGCTTTAATCTGCAATGATCCTCTTCTCTCTGTCCTTCTCTTATCACAAACCCTAATTTCTCAAAATGATGGAGTCCTCAAAACAAGGGAGGAAGTTTGTGTTCATTGACAGGATGAGAGAAGTGGGTCTCATTTGCAAGTAATCACCATGATAAAACCACCCATCATAGTTCCTTCATACCCCAGATGATTATTAAAACTTTACACAAATGTCACTTTAATATGGGCATCTATTATATCAGTTAACTTTAATTAGGAATCCAATGTTAATTAACCAAGGTTATTGGGCCACCTTAATGTGAGATTAACATATACAACTTGTGAACCAATATGATTTAAAACTATTGATGCAGGAATTGGAATTGGATACTTGTCTTCTGATAAAAATCTTTTGTGAAAACCAAATAGCTATTTATACTATAGCAAATCCAGCATTTCATGAGCGGACCAAACATATAGAATTTGACTGTCACTTTGTAAAAGAGAGAGTACAAGAAAAGATTATAAGCATTCCATACATTCAGAGCAAAGACCAAGTCGCTGACATTTTCCCCGAAGGGCTTGAAAAAACACAATTTTACCATGTATCTTATCTAAGTCGGGCACTCTTGGCGCACCAACTTGAGGGGGAGTGTTGAAGATATTGTTGAAGAGAGAGGAAATTACCAAGGGAGTTGTCAGGATGGAGTTGTCAGGATTGCAAGTGTTGTCGAAGATCGCCAAGGGAGTCGATGACGAAAGGCAAAGGGGACAACAGCAGGAAATAGCAGCAGCAGCAGAAAAATAGGCAGGTTGGTCGACCGGTTCGGTCGACCGACATGCACAACATGCACAGGGTCTTAGGCGGTCGACCGGCCGGTCGACCGAAATACTCTGACTGTAAGAGCTAAACTCTCTGTTAATTTCGGTCGGCCGACCGGGTCGAC
Source organism: Agave tequilana (assembly GCA_038442645.1). Classification (NCBI taxonomy): domain Eukaryota; kingdom Viridiplantae; phylum Streptophyta; class Magnoliopsida; order Asparagales; family Asparagaceae; genus Agave; species Agave tequilana. The sequence continues at coordinate 118,865 of JAVJIF010015417.1, read as the reverse complement.
GGGAGAGGAGGTCGGTCGACCAGCCGGTCGACCGACAGTCGGGTTTGGGCGAAAATCTGCTGTTCCGCAAATTGCGGAACAACAGGGTATTTAAATTGCTGTTAGTTTCCTAGGGTTTAGTGCCTGCGAAAAAGGATTTGCTGGAGCTCTCTTGCATTCAAAGAGGCTATTAGCATTTGTAAACATCTTCCAAGTAATTAATCTCTCCATTGATTGCCCCGAGGGCGTAGGCGTTGAGGTCGAACCTGTTAAATCTTGTGTTTGTGATTTGTGTGTTCTTCTTGTGTTTGTTGGGTGTTCTTTGTGCTTTGAGATCTGTGAGATCCTCTATTGGTTGTTGTCATCGGCGCACAACAAGTGGTATCAAAGCTTCCAGGTTGCGCTTGGGATTTCTGAGGATTCGGAGGGCTCGAGTTCGGATCCGATGGAGATCGTGTGTCGATCTCAGATCGGAGGTATTGGTGTTCATGGAGATCGTGTGTCGATCTCAGAAGGACGCAAGGAGGGCTCATTGAATCCGTGGTAAAGTAGATCCGGTGAGAAACTCGATCTAGGGTTTCAAGGGACAGGTAAAAATCCTATTTTTATCTGAGTAGAGATCTATTTCAAGTTGGTTGTTCTTCCGCATAGATAGAGAATCAGGGAAATCTCAATGGCAGAAGAAATTGCATCTGTTAGAACAATAAACTCTCACCCAAGGATTGAAGTTGTTAAGTTCAATGGTACTAATAACTTCGGTATGTGGAGATGCGAGGTTATGGATGCACTGAATGCATCAAACCTCGAGGATACTCTCCTATTGGAGAGGAAGAAGAGCACAACCACCGATGAAGAGTGGGCGAAGATGAACAGGTCGGCATGTGGCTTGATACGTTCATGCTTGTCACAAGATATAAAATATCTTGTGCAACATGAGACGTCTGCGAAGAATTTGTGGGAAACCCTTAAGAAGAAATACCTGACAAAGAGTGTTGAGTCCAGGTTGCAGCTTAAAAGTAAGCTGTATCAGTTTCGAATGAAGAAGGGGAGCACAGTGAATGAGCACATCAACCGATACACAAAGCTTCTTACAGATCTGATAAACGTGGATGTCGTGGTAGAAGAGGAAGACAAGGCGGTCATTCTCCTGAACTCACTCCCACCGGAGGAGTATGAGACATTCACTATGATGTTTATCAATGGTAGGCAGACTTTGGACTACCATGAGGTGTCATCTGCACTGATGAGTTATGAGACAAGGAAGAAGGAGAGACATCCTTCTCAGTCAAGCTCTTCGGCGGAGGCATTGGAAGTAAGAGGCAGGGGTTCTTCAAAGAAGGGCAAGGAGGTTGGAGGAAGATCAAAATCCAGGCTGGGATTCAGGGATCTCAAGAGAAATCAGTGCGCTTTCTGTAGAGAAATTGGGCACTGGAAGGTAGACTGTCCAAAGTTCAAGGGAAAGCAGAAAGAATCAAAGTCTGAAGCAAATCTCGCAAAAAGTGGTAAAAACTGCAAGCAGAAAATCACGGGCAGATGGATCAGATTCAGATTATTCAGTGTTCTCTTTTTCAGTTACCACTACCGTCATAGGCTACTCGGGTGAAAACGAGTGGATCTTGGACACAGGTGCAACATATCATGTATGTCCTAATCGAGACTGGTTTACCAGTTTTGAGAAGTTGGAGGGGTGTTCGGTCGTCATGGGCGATGATCATCCGTGCATCATGGAGGGTGTTGGCACTGTTCCAATCATGATGTTTGATGGGATGGTTAGGGAGCTGAAAGAAATGAGATATGTATCTCAGCTAAAGAGGAACTTGATCTCTGTAGGAGCTTTGGAATCATTGGGCCTTGGAGTGTCTATTAAGGAAGGAGTTCTTAAAATGACAAAGGGCTCGATGGTGGTGTTGAAGGCCGATAGCCGGAACAACTTGTATTACTTGAAGGGTAGTATAGTGACAGGGCAGGTGGCAGCTTCTACCAGTCAGAAGGAAGATTCAACCCGGCTGTTGCACATGAGGCTGGGACATGCAGGGGAGAAATCATTGCAAGCTCTTGTGAGGAAAGGGTTTCTAAAGGGTGCCGAGACCTGCAAGTTAGATCTCTGTGAATATTGCATCATCGGCAAGAAGACCAAGGTGAAGTTTGGCACAGCTTCACACTGCACAGAAGGTATTCTTGATTATGTTCACACGGATGTATGGGGACCTACCAAGACTGCATCGATTGGAGGTAACCACTATTTGTGTCGTTCATCGATGACTATTCTAGGCGCTGTTGGGTGTACACTATGCGACACAAAGATGAAGTCCTAGAACCGTTCGTGAAGTGGAAGGCTAATCTGGAGAGAAGCACGGGAAGGAAGGTCAAGGTCCTCCGTTCTGATAATGGAGGAGAGTACAAATCAGATCCTTTCCTACAGTTATGTCTTGATGAGGGCATAGAGAGACACTTCACGGTTAGAGAGACTTCGCAATAAAATGGGGTGGCTGAGAGGATGAACCGAACTTTGCTAGAGAAGGTTCGGTGTATGCTATCCAATGCAGGACTGTCAAAGAAGTTTTGGGCTGAAACTTTGACGTATGCATGCCATCTTGTGAACCGGTTGCCGTCGTCTGCAATATGGGGGAAGACTCCTCTTGAAGCTTGGTCAGGAAAAGTTGCTGGGGACTATGATTTGCTAAGGGTCTTCGGATGTCCAGCCTACTACCAAGTCAGAGAAGACAAGTTGGACCCAAGGGCAAAGAAAGGGGTGTTCGTTGGATTCAAGCGAGGAACCAAGGGGTTCAAGATTTGAGACCAAAAGGACAACAAGTTCATACTCAGCAGGGATGTCACGTTTGATGAGGCTTCTTTGACGAAGCCTACGGTCTCTCAGCAGGTGGAGACCAGTAAGACCAAGGAGCTATTACAGCAGGTGGAGATTGATGCAGATCCACCATCTCTAGAGGATTCAGTATCAGTTCGGATCATTCCTGAGGTGACACAGGGTGGTGATCGAGCAGCTGAAGAAGATGCTGAAGATGTTGAAGAGGGTCAGGAGCAGGTCATGGGTACTGTTCCAGATCCTACTGCAGTTGAAAGACCACGGAGGAACACTAGGAGACCAGGTTGGCTCACCACTGATAGGGTCATCGCGTATGCACTTCCAGTGTTGAAGAGGCTATTCCATCTACCTTCAGAGAAGCTGTGATCAGTTCGGAAGTAAGGATGTGGAAAGAGGCCATGAATGAAGAGATGCAATCTCTTTACAAGAACAACCATGGGAACTCACCAAGTTGCCCAAGGGGAAAAAGGCCATAGGGTGCAAGTGGGTATTTGCTAAGAAGTAAGGATCTCTCCAAGAAGATGCAGTGCGCTACAAGGCAAGGCTAGTGGCTAAAGGCTACGCTCAGAGGGAAGGAATTGACTATAATGAGGTGTTCTCCCCAGTAGTTTAAACACTCGTCAATTCGGATTCTATTGGCCTTGGTTGCGCAAAATGAGTTGGACCTTGACCAACTTGATGTGAAGACCGCCTTTCTCCACGGCGATCTTGAGGAGGAGTTCTATATTGATTGGTCGCTAATGTTGCATATTTAATATCATATGTCCATACTTATTATAGAATAAAAGCCTGCATTGTCCTAATTAATTGTTTGATTTATTTGCAGGCCCAATCTTTAAGGAGTTGAAGTGAAATGAGCCCAAAGCCCACCAAAATTCTGAATTAAATCAGAATTAATTCGCACCAAGTAAATCAGGGCAAAATCAAGAGGTGGAAAACCGGTTGAGAAGAATCCTCTCAGAATCGATCGGTTAAAGCTAAGAATCCAAGGCCATTTCGTCAGAATCTGGGACTCAAACTGACAAACTAACTCCAGATAAAGTCAGAAGGCCAAACCAGCGCGACCCACCAACAGGGTGTGGCCACCTGGCCACACCCTGGCCGCGGAAACGCGGCAAAAGCCGCGTTTCCGCGGCATTGTTGGGGAGTTAGGGGGAGCGTTTGCTCCCCCGATCTCCCCGGGATCCTATAGATTGGGTTTTTTTTTGCCTATAAAAGGCCTGTACTTGCGCTGAAAATGGAGGAGCATGCAGATTAGGATTTAGCCTAGTTTTCATTCTTTGTAGTTTAGGTTTTTCTTTTCTTTTTATGTAATTTGTATGTAGCTTAGGTTAGATGAAGATTCATGTAAGTAAGAGAGAGAGGCTAATGTTGAGAGTGACACCGATGTACCCTCCTCCTTTCTTCCATTGTCTCTGCAAGTAATAAAGGTAAAAGCTTCTTTTATGTTCGTATTTTGTTTTGCTTTCCTCTTCCTCTTTCTACTTTACCTTGGTTGTATTTGTTGAGTCTACAAGTGAATTCCAAAGCAAGTACAACTAAGCTACGTGAGAGCCAGCGATAGTTCATGAAGACGTTCTCCTCTTCCAAGCTCCGCATCACTTCGTTCTTGATATGCTTAACGATATAATGTGCACGGGGACTGAGCTCGAGTTTATGATCTATGCGTTGAACGCCTCCGAAGCAAAAAGGTAGAACTTGCAAAAGGTTTCCAGGTAAGTCATCAATTAAACTAGGTAAGTATTCCTTCCTTTTCTTTCCTTTCTCTCATTTCTGTAAGTTATATCACCACCTCTTCCAACTCTTTCTTCTCCACTCACTCCATTTGTACATAGTCGCTTTTATTGTTTTCTGATTTTTCCACCTTCTTTATCTTTCACTTTCTTCTTAACTTTAACTATAACTTTATTTTTCATTTTTATAACTTTAAAACAGAGAAGAAGTTTCGCTTATTTTATAACGATTTCAATAAAGAAACGTAAAGCTTCCTACGCAAACCCTCCTTGTGGATCACGACCTGCATAGCCATTTGCTATAGCGGAAGAATTGAGCACTTGCACATTTTTATTATAAGTTCTGAAATTTCGTATTTTTTGTGCAGGTTTTGCCTCAATCAAATTTTGGCGCCGTTGCCGGGGAGGGTAACATGTTTTTTATTGAAATTTGAATTTTTTTGAAAATTTTTTAGAACTAAACGAATTTTCTTCTCTGTTGCAGGTTACAGGGCAATCAAAGTAGGAAATTAATATTGCAGTGACATACATGTGGCCTTGGGCCTCTGCTCTAGAAAGCAGAGACCAAGGGCCCTCTGAATTACCGCGTTTCCACGGCAAAAGCCGCGAAACCGCGGCAATAAAGAGTTGACTACTGTTTTCCTTTATGTTTCCAAAAGGGGAAAACTTACAAAAAAAAGGGTTTGAGGAGCTAAATTACAAGTATTCTAAAAAAAGATTACAAGTAGATCTCCTCAGAGATTCTGGGAAAATGTGCAGATAGGAGTCTGGTCAGCGCGCGACCACTTTGTCCCTTTGACGATGCGAGCGATAAGATTCCCTTCTCGCCTGGTTCCGGGAATCAGAGAACAGAGGATTGGTAGAACCCTCTTGCTACTTCTCAAAACCGCCTTCTGTGAGGAATTCCTTCTCGCCTGGTTCCGGAGATTCCTTGAGGAAAAGAGGTTGCTAGGGTATCGCCACCCTGAAAGGAGAAGTATTTCTCTTGAAAGGTCTCTGAGTTAGAGAACGCACGGTGCGTTATGAAGAAGTCCGATTCTCCTGATCAGCAGAGGATTGATTTGGGAGCAGAAGCCCACTTTGATTGATCGCCGATCTCTGGAAGCCTCCTCCCCTTGTACCCTGGCAGGCTATTTATAGGGAGAGTAAGGGTATAGTCGTCCCCTTGAAGATATGGAAACAGATTGAACCGAATCTGTTTGAATCTGGAAAGTAGCCTTGCTGCGAGGCTAGGATAGCTTCCGCGGAGCTAGAAAATGGCAAGTCGGTTGATCTTTCTGATTTGTTTTGATCCTTTCCATATCGTTGGAGGATTTTCTCTGATCCTCTTACTCGTTTCAAGAGAGTCAAGAGATTGCGGCAATCACCTGCCATATTTGAATCCTAATTGGATTTGATTAGATTGGATCCGATCTCATCAGGAGATTTGATTGGTCAAAGGTTGACCATAGCAGACCAATAGCGGCGATACCCGCTTTGAACTCACAGCGGAGCTAGAGGCAACTCTTGGCGAGGTCCGAAAAGAGGCTTTTCGGCGAAGCTATCAGTTAGCTTCCTGGCGATGCTCTGGATGATGCTAGCCTCTCAAACGAGGCTATCTCCTTGGGCTAATGTAATGCTAAATGCTAGCATCTTAGACCTGCTGAGGTCTGTTTAGAAACGTCCCGGGCTCACTGTTCTGCTTGCTGGATCAGTGGAGTCCGAGCTGCTTCCTTGTCCCTTGGAGGTGGGTGGAAACTGGTCTTCAGCTTGTCTGTCCCTTGTCTTTTGTAAATGTCAACAAGTTTAGACATCGTTCGGACCAATGAGAATCTTGTCTTTTTTAAGTGTCAACAAGACCCCCTTCAAAGTTTTCGAGAGTCTACAATAGCTCAGACTCCGAAACACTTTGAACTGCTGTGATAGTATGTGGAGTATGAACGTCGCCATGATGGTTGAGTTCAGCTTCGCCTTCAATCCTGCTTTGGGATGAATTCGCCGAAGAATTGCACTGGTCCGCGAGTAGCTTCGCGTCGGGGTAGCTCAGCATCTGGGCTTCCAAGAAATAAGTTCGCTTTGGAACTCCTGTTGCCTTTTCAAAGCCAACTGCCGTGGGGCGGTTACGAGGAGGATCATTCCTTCTTTCACGCCAATCGAGGGAGATGTTCTCCGATTTGCACTTTTCCAAGGGAGGATACTCCCTTTCTTCAAGGCGCCATAAGTGCCTTTTATGAGGGAGACGTTTTTCTCCCTTTGCACGGTTCCAAGGGGAAACCGTCCCTTCCATCAAGGCGCAATAAATGCCTTGAATGCGCTCGTGCTTCCACGCTTGGGGTGAGAGTGCTCAGGCCATGGGGCCTATAAATAGGACACTTGAGGTCCTCTGAAGAGAAATGTTTTGCCTTCCTTCTCTTCTCTTGGTTGTGAGAGATACTCAGATCTCTGAATTAGTGGGAAAGCCCACTCTGGTTGTCTAACCGGCCAAGGACCAGTAAGTCTTGATCGTTCAACGACTTCACCGATTTTAGGGGATTCATCTCCCTTTGACAGCTGCTTCAGGGATTAGCTTCCCTTGATCTTCATCTTGCAATTGGCTGCTGCAGAGAAGGATTTTGGCATAGCTTCCCAGTGAAGCTATCATTCTGACTTGATCACAGAAAGATCATTGCAAGTTGAGTCCGCTGCGCAGGCAGGACTTGGGACTTGGCCTCTTCAATAGTTGAGCCAGTCTTGCCATATTGGTGAATGTTGAGACTGTTTCTCACAAGATCAGTGTGACTTAGCCGTATAGGCGAGGCTAGGACTTGGCGTTTGCTGAACCAGCCCATGGCTGCTGCGCAGGCGGGGCTTATCCTCTGCTTTGGCTGAAGTCGGATTACTTTGCAGCTGAAGAATCTGACTTAATATTTTTGCAGCTCTTTCTGTGCTTGACTGCTAACTTGCTCTAATTTGCCTTGCAGCGAGCTATGCTTGCCAGTTTGGTGACTTGATGGAAGAAGCCATAAAATTGCCTTATGCTTCCCCGGTTGAAGCTTTACTTTTAAGCATGAGGAACAATTCGGGGTAGCGGGTGCGCGTCCCAGAGGCTGTTGGCAGCCTCTTATCCGTGATGATTCGTTCTGAGGTGAGGCTGGCTGCCGCTTTTACCGGAGGTGATCCGCTTCAAGATCATGGGCGTCGCCTGTGGGATCGTCGGCACCATTGCCGACTTTCAACTTTGGTGGCCTTTGATGGCGATCCACTTCGGGAAAGTGGGCATCGCGCCTGTTAGATCACTGGTATCACTGCCGATTTCCATTATAAGTGATCTATCGTGTTGGCGGCGATAGGTTTTTATTGCCAGGCTTCAACAAAAATGGCCTGGCAAGATCTGCCATTTTTGGAGAAAAATGACCATGTCCTTGCGGCACCACTGATTATGGTCTTATGCAGGAGGAAGGCCCTTCCTGTCCCGTTGGTCTGGCCTGGGAGCAGATAAAACCGCTTGTATGCCTTTTATGCAAATGACCTTGTTAGGCAACTTGGTGTGTTATATAAAACACAACTTTGATGTAATATCAAATGTACCCTTTCTATCAATGAAAGTTCATCTCTTGTTCATTTGATTTTTGCTTGCTTTCATTGGGAGTTCGGCCATTGCTGGGCTGGACTGTTGTGCGGAGCTAAGGACATAGTCTTTCCTTCGAATGATCTTCGCGAGACTGGTGTGTACCGCGAGCAGTACGCTTTTTAGAGGGCTAAGGTAGGCCTCTCGGCGAAGCCCTTGAAGGACTGTGCGAAGTCCGCACTTTTGCACTAGTGCGAAGTTTAACTCTTAGTAGAGTTGAACCGGCGCTTCTCGGGAAGGCGCTTCGGGCGCTGTTTCGAATTAATTCGAAACGGCGGCATGGGCCTTTTTTCGAGGCCTCGTTTCAGGCGCTGATTGGCCTATAAAGGCCCGATCGGGCTGAACATGGAAAAGATCTCCTTTTTTCAGAGAAATTTCTGTCTTTTCCTCTCCTTCTTCCTCCTTTACTTAAGAGTACTTCGAGAACTTTTGCAGTTCTTAATGGCGCCCAAAAGACGAGCGGGTAAGGAAGCAGCGACTTCTGCGGCGGAGGGCCTTCCTCCTCCGGTCATCGAGCGACCAGTCACCGGTAAGGAATTTTCCTGTCTGATTGGAGACCGAGGTCTCTTTTCCTTTGGAGCCAGCCATTTGGCTATTTAGGACGATCGAATGGGATCTATCCTCATTAGGGAACTCGTTTCCTGAACTTCCCTATTTTCCTTGCACCAGGGAAATAAGAACTGAACAGTTCTTCTTTTAGGCTTCCGTAGGAAGCCATTGCTTGGGCAGTCTCCATCCTGTTGAGGAACAGGATATGGGTCTGTTCCTTCAGTCGTGGCCACGAAGGACGACTGTCGACTATGATGTCCTTTTGATGACGTCAGCCCTTAGGGCTATGCCACTTCCTGCTTTAAGCGAAGTTGGCGCTTTGGATATTTTCTGCAAAGATGCAGTCTTATCCATGAAGTGACGCTTTTTCAAAGCTATCGCCTTGCAGGCCCTGCTTGCTGGGCGAGGCTATGCCTTAGTGAATTTTTATGCTTTCGCATCCACTTGAATGGTGAACTAATCATAGCTCATTTCTGTTTTTGCAGTACATTACGCCTCCGGCCTCCAGAACAGTCTGTTCGGTCTAGCCAGTCGAGCAGGCGGAAACATCAGCCTGCAGTTCTATGGGCAGGCTTCATTGTTCAGCGAGCCGAGCTCCCTTGTACGGGATATGCTCATCCAGGACAGTCGTCCGCAGGCCATGCGGAGCATTTTGACTACGGCTCCGCTTGAAGATGTCGACCGTCAGGCTTACAGAAAGCCTGACTTCATGTTCGGGTATGCTGCACCTGATCCCGATCGCCAGCTGCAGGCCGGTGAGGGCCAGTGGATCTTCCAGTTGGACGGCGAGAGATTCTATCTCCCATCCACTAAGCGACATTTTGCTTTGTCTTCTTTCGCGAGTGTGACTCAGGCTCGGAAGATGGCGTGGGGCGTGAGCCTAAATGCCGAGTCTGTAAGTGTCGGGAGGTTGACATTCCAGTCCGGCTATTCGAGGGCGGGCCATCCTCGTAGCATAATGGGGCTATACCCTGGGAAGGTATCGCGGGACCTTCCAGTAGGAGAGAACCCAGCTGCGGCGCCGACCTTTGGCGCTCAGTTCTGCGAAGTTGACGGGAACTACCCTGCCACCGATTTCAGGACTCCCGGTTGGGTCCACCCTCCTAGGTCGTGGTGGGCGGAGTTGACCAACTATATCCTCACTCATTTTGAGGGGGACTTAGAGAGGTTAAACCTCCATGAGGCCGTCAGGGCGACCTGCTACGGCATTGAGATGAAGGTGGCGTGCTTCTACGCCATCCTTGAGTTGTACTGCCCGGCCTCGGGGACTTTCTTCACCCCGGTTGGTGAGTTGGGCATGGCCCTGCACGAGATGCGGGAGATCTCTGCTTTGCCCTTCGGGTCTCTTCCGTACGAAGAGTACTTTCCCTGTGAGGCGGAGTTGGCTCTCCTGGAGAAGCAAGAGCCTGCTTTGCTTGAGACATATCGGGAATTGATGTGCCACTTGCATATTTGTTCCAGCATCCACACTGGTGGCAAGGGTAGCTCGAAGAGCTTGAAGAGCTGGGGGAACTACTTGTTCCCGGATATGACTAGTGCGCCTGAGGCAGCTCATTACGGAGTTGCTGAAGAAGATATCTTGGCAAGGATGGAGGTGCATGCTGAAAAGGACATCGTCGTGGCAGAAGATGATGGTTCTTTCGGGAAGGGTGATGTTCTTCGGAGCTTTCACCATCAGGCCCGTCGGCCTATGTCTCGCAAGGCGTTGCTGGCCGGCTTCTTAACCATCTGGTTAAAGAAGTGTGTCGTGCCTTCTTCTTCGGGTGACATCGTCCACCCGAATGTGCTGCTGCCTGCCGTCCGCTTGGTCCATGGCCACCGTATGGGTCTTCTCCCGGCCATGGTGTGTTGTATTCAGAGGGGCCTTCGTGCACTGACGGAGGCTTTCTGCAGGCCAATGGCGTCAAGGCGAGGGAAGGGTGCCGTCCTGCCTTGTGACGGACCCAATCCTAGGGTAGGTTTACCATACACCTACTTGATGGCGTGGTTCGCCTTGCACTGCCCCAGTTTGATTGGAGCTGGGGAAGACCCTCCGCAGGGTGTTCAAACGGCGCTTCTCCGTCGCTTTGAAGGCCGTTCGTGGCAGAAAACTTATGTGGCCGAGGCCCGTAAGTTAGTGCGTCGTTATGACGCTTATAGCCTGTTCTGTTGTTTTCCTCGCCTGCGGGGTGCAGGATACAACGAGGAATTCCATGATGTGGAGTCAGGTCGGTCTCCCATGAGTCGGGGTGTTTTCGAGTGGCTGGTCTGTATCCGGCCCTCGCATTTGCTGTACAGGAGTGGGGATACCTGCTACCTGGAGCCCTACGTCCCGAGCAGGTTTGCCCGCCAATTGGGTATGACCAATTGTATGTGGGTAACCCCAATCCGGACCTGGCTTTCATAGGGAGCCTCATTGATGGGGCTCGTACTTGGCGGTTCTTCACCGCGGGTGGCACTGGAGCGTGGCTACGCACGCCGCTGAGGGATCCCGGCCTTTGGACGACCCTGTGTTTCTGCTAATGGTATGCAGCTTCGAACTCCACACCTGCTGGGTTTAATGCCAACCGTTCGGGTGTGAAGTTAATTTCTCATCGGATGAGGCAGAAGGCTTCTGATAAGAAGGAGGGCAAACGAGTCCGTGTTCCTGGCATAGAGGAGTTCATCGCTGCAGATGACAGCGAGGCTTCTGATGCGGGGAGCCCTCGCTTTGAGGCAGAGACGAGGGCTGATGCCCATGAAGCCGATACTCGTGAAGCCGGTTCTGGTGTAGTGGGGACAGCTCCCCCACGACATGTGGAAGAAGTGGAAGAAGAGGATTCTGATGTCCACTTCAAGAGGAAACGTAGGAGTGGATCCCGTAGGAAGTCATTGGCGAAGAAGCCCCGTCGCCATGCTCCTACAATTGTGGTAGAGGGCGAACCCTCTACTGCGCTTCCTTCTGCTGCTCCATTAGTGGCTGAGCCGTCGGTTGCTGAACCGACTACTGGTAAGATTGGCCCCATCTAATATGCTTTCAGCGCACTTTAAATAACTCATCATTTGCTTTTTGTTGCAGGAGCTGAGGCCGTTGGAGAGCAAGGGGAACATTACGATCCCCTGTTCACCTATAGGGCTGCAGCCAGCTCTTCCGCTCACTCGCAAGAGTCTGGGAGTGGCGCAGCTGATGTCGGTCCTTCGGGTGTTGGGACCTCCAAAGGAAGTCCTGTGGAATCAAGCTCTGTTGAGTGGTCTGCAGGGGACTCGGCGGGCGAGAGCGGGCCGGCCATTTACGTCGAGTCTGGTAAGAACTTTCCGATGGGACCCTTGGATTCCGATGTGGCTGACGAGGTGACATCGGCCTTCGGTATGACTACGATCTCTTGGTCTTCGCCTGTTTGCTGCGTCTCCTTTTTGACCTTGGTTTTGTTGCAGGTATTCGTCCCCAAGGTGCATCAGCTTCGAAGGAAGCGGAGGGTCCTCCTAAGATGTTAGAGGGCGAGTCGAGTGCTTCGACCGCGGCGGATGTTGCCATGTTGGACGTGTTGTATGGCGACTTGCCTTCTTATCAGCCCACGTCAGCTGAAAGGCGAGAGGCTGAAGGAGCGGCAGTCCCGGAGGTATCCTCACTCCCAATCACATCACCGAGTGAGGTGCCGACAATTTTGCCCAGTGCGGGGCTGAGGGTGATTGTGGACCCTATTTCCCCGACTTTGATTGTCGAGCCTGCTGCTCAGGAGGTGGTTGCCAGTCCTACCTCCGCGGTGGCTGGTGTGCTGGTGTCGCTGGGGACTCCGCCGAGGTCACCTTTGGCTTGCCCTGCTGCTGTCGATGTTCCCGCTTCTTCTTCTGTGGCGGTGTCGACTGGGATGGTAGATTGCTCCGAGGTTGCCTCAAGGGTTGATGAAGCTGAGAATGACTTCATCGGTAATCTGGTCGACAGCTTCTATAACAGTTTGGAGCAGACTATCAGTCTAGTCTTGAAGGGCTCGCCTGTGCCATTCTCGAAGCTGAAGATGGTCCTCTCCCGTGGCATTGAGTGTATCCGGGACTTTGAGGGGTATCACCAGGCTTCTGCTTTGGAACTCCTGGTGGATAACCTTGAGAAGGACGTAGAGGAGTGGCGCCATCTCCATCGTTCCGACCCGGCGTCTTTAGCTGATGAGCGGCTCACACATCTTGTCGCGCAAAGGCGCGAAGCTCGGCTTGCTGCTCAAGAGGCCGCTGAGGCTATCTCCTCTGACTTGAAGTCCTTGGAGACAGAGCAAGTAGAGGTTGGGAGTGCAATTGACGCTTCCACTAGTGCTCTTCTTGATGCCGAAGATAAGTTTAGGATGGCCGAGGAGATGATCAGGAAAGCAAATCTCCTCTTATCCAAGGCTACACCGGTGCGTCTTGAAGAGACTGCGCGGCTTGAGCAGCTTAGGGCTCAAAGCGAGGAATTAGCACGGCGGGAGTCGTCACAGAGGGCGACTTTGGCAGAGGTTGAAGCTCGTCTGGCTCAAGCGGTGGATTTCAATGAGGCTGAGCTGAGATCACAGGCGCTGGCCCAGGCTGCTGATGATAGGAGGACGAGGCTAGCTTCGCTCGGAGATCGGATCCGATCTTATCATGTACGCCTATAGGCTCCTCCATGTATCCATCCTTTTGGAATTTAATAAAAATTCTTTCTTTTGTCGTCTTTGTTTGTTTGGATAATGAGGTATGGCTGTCTGTTGGTTCAGAGGTCGCAATGACATAACCATTGTGATGTTGCCAGTCTCGAGGTTAGCCCATTGCGGGGCTGGAGTGAAGATACTTGCCTTTTGTAAATGTCAGCAAGTATGAGGCCTGTCTTTTGTAAATGTCAACAGGGCTCGAGATTGAGACTTAGCTGTCTGTTGGTTCAGAGGTCGCAATGACATAACCAATTGAGACGCCACTAAGCTCAATGGTAGATGAAACTTGGCTATCTGCCAGTTCAGAGGTCGCAATGACATAACTGGTTGAGAAGCCACCAAGCTCAAAATAGGTGATACTTGTCTTTTGTAGATGTCAACAAGTATCGAGACCTGTCTTTTGTAAATGTCAACAGGACTCAAGATTGAGACTTAGCTGTCTGTTGGTTCAGAGGTCGCAATGACATAACCAATTGAGACGCCACTAAGCTCAATGGTAGATGAAACTTGGCTATCTGCCAGTTCAGAGGTCGCAATGACATAACTGGTTGAGAAGCCACCAAGCTCAAAATAGGTGATACTTGTCTTTTGTAAATGTCAACAAGTATCGAGACCTGTCTTTTGTAAATGTCAACAGGACTCAAGATTGAGACTTAGCTGTCTGCTGGTTCAGAGGTCGCAATGACGTAACCAATTGAGACGCCGCTAAGCTCAATGTTAGATGAGGCTTGGTTATCTGCCAGTTCAGAGGTCGCAATGACATAACTGGTTGAGAAGCCACCAAGCTCAAAATAGGTGATACTTGTCTTTTGTAGATGTCAACAAGTATCGAGACCTGTCTTTTGTAAATGTCAACAGGACTCGAGATTGAGACTTAGCTGTCTGTTGGTTCAGAGGTCGCAATGACATAACCAATTGAGACGCCACTAAGCTCAATGGTAGATGAAACTTGGCTATCTGCCAGTTCAGAGGTCGCAATGACATAACTGGTTGAGAAGCCACCAAGCTCAAAATAGGTGATACTTGTCTTTTGTAAATGTCAACAAGTATCGAGACCTGTCTTTTGTAAATGTCAACAGGACTCAAGATTGAGACTTAGCTGTCTGCTGGTTCAGAGGTCGCAATGACATAACCAATTGAGACGCCGCTAAGCTCAATGGTAGATGAAACTTGGCTATCTGCCAGTTCAGAGGTCGCAATGACATAACTGGTTGAGAAGCTACCAAGTTCAAAAGTCGGGTTGGATTTGGAAAAGGTCTCGTCTTCTCGGGGAGAAACGAGGAAATCACTGTCATAAGTTTAATGTTAACGTAACAGCGGAATATGTGTAGTCCTACCATTCTATGGATGAGAATTGGTAGGTGATTTTGGAGGTCTCGTTCTCACGAGGAGAAATGAGGGGACTGCTGTCATAGGTTTAATGTTAACGTAACAGCGGAATATGTGATCTTACCATTCTATGGATGAGAATTGGTAAGTGATTCTGGAGAGGGAATCAAGTGGGAACAGGCCCCTTAGGATTTTTAGCAAACCCTCAGCTGTCAACGGGTTTGATATGCCTTTACCAACTACCGTTTGAGTTGGGCTAGCCATGCTATTCCCCTCAGCATGATGAGTTATCGAGGACTCATGTTGGGCTTAAAGGCCAACATTTTCCTCTATCCTTAATCGTTAAGGATGTCGGATTATCAGGTTGATGTCTGCACAACCTCGATTGTCTTTTAGGATAACTGGTGCACGGTCAGGTCCCAATTGGTTTTCGGCTGTATGACCTCACTTGGAGGAAGAGAAAGGCTCTCTTTGTGCGTGCTTCGGACACGGAGATCTCGATCAGAGGTGTAATGTTAACTTGATCGAGAGAAGGATCCTCGATTAAGGATAATACTTCTTTAAGAATTTTCCATTGATCGGCATCATGAGTAGGTCGCCCTCTGCAGTCATAAGGCGGTATGCCCCGTTTGAATAGACTGTTTCTATCATAAACGGTCCTTCCCATTTAGGCTGAAATTTGCCTTTGGTCTTGTGCGTCATAATCATCGGTCGTCTGACGGCCAAGACCAGGTCTCCTTTCTGGAAGACTCTCTGCTTGACCTTCTTATTGAAGGCTTTTGACATCCGAGCCTGATATAGCTCGATGTGTTGCTGAGCTTGGAGCCGCTTCTCGTCTAGGGCTTCGAGCTCTTGAAGACGCAGGCGATCATTGTCTTCTGATGTCATCTTAGTAGTCAAGGCTACCCGCAATGATGGCACCTGGATTTCCAATGGGATGACCGCTTCGCACCCATATACCAGGGAGAAAGGCGTATTGCCTGTCGGTGTCCGAACCGTAGTCCGGTAGGCCCAAAGGCATTCACCGAGCTTTTCGTCCCAATCTCGCTTGTTCGAGGAGACAAACTTCTTGAGCAGCTTGATGATTGTCTTGTTAAATGCCTCTGCCAAGCCATTGGCGGCAGGATTGTAGGCGGTTGAAGCCACATTCTGAATTCGGTATTTATCGCAGAACCGATAGAACCCTTGGCTTACGAATTGGGGACCATTGTCATGGATGATCCGCCTGGGGACGCCAAATCGATGGATGACATGGTGTTTGATGAAGCTAACCAGATTGGAGGTTTTAACTTCGGCCAACGGTATGGCCTCTGCCCACTTTGAGAAGTAATCGGTTATTTCTAGGATAAACCGGTGACCTCTTGCCGAAGGGACTGATTGGCCCTACGACATCGATTCCCCATGCTTCAAATGGCCATGAAGCAACAGTAGGGTGGAGCAACTCCGAAGGTTGGTGTATGAAGTCTGCATGGACCTGGCACGCCTTACACCTTCGTGCATATTGGGTGGCATCGGCCATCATGGTCGGCCAGTAGTACCCAAGTCTGTGCAGCCTGTCTTTAAGCTTCGGACCGGCTGGTGGGCTCCACAAATGCCGTCATGTGCTTCTTTGAGTACTTGCTGTGCCTCAGACTGAGAAAGGCAACGGAGGAGGACACCATCATATGAGCGACGGTAGAGTGTCTTCAAATTGGGATCATAGTAGAAACGGAGCGACCTTCGTCTGATGGACGCCGCTTCTTTGGGATCGTCTGGGAGCAATCCGTGCAGAGCGTAATCAATGAGAGGGAAGCGCCAATCCCTCGGCTCAGGATCCACGGAGATATTATGGACCTCTTGGATCCTTAGCATATGCTTGGAGCATACGAGATGCCGGGTTGCGACTGTGAGGTGATACTCGGTGTCGGCCGGTACGGCTAGCGTCGTCGCTAATGCAGCGAGGGCATCCGCCTTGGTATTTTGAGATCGGGACACATGCCCGATGTAGAAGCCTTCAAATAAGCTAGCCAATTTGATGACTGTATGATAGTAAGGCACCAAGTCCTCATGGCGGACTTCATATTCGCCTTTGACTTGACTGATGACCAGCTTTGAATCGCCGTAAGCTTCGAGGTAGCGTACCCCCATTCCATGGGCAAGCTGGAGACCGATGAGCAGAGCATTGTATTCTGCTACATTGTTGGAGCATGATTCTGTCAAAGAAAATGCTCTGGGAAGGATATGATCCTGTGGGGAGATGAACACAACCCCCACTCCGGCAATAATCTTTCCTTTGGGGCCCATCCGCGATGCTCCGTCGAAGAACATCTGCCACACTTCCTCTGCTGAGGTTGCATTAGACTCGAAGACTTCATCAGGGATGTCTTCGTGAAGTTTTGAATGCTCCGGAACTGGATGAGCAGCCAAGAATTCCGCAAGGGCTTGGCCTTTGACCGCCTTCTGAGGAATAAAGGTCATGTCGTATTGAGACAGCAGAAGTGCCCATTTAGCCAATCTTGAATTTAGTGACCCTGGCTTCGTCATAAGAAGACGTAAAGGATTCACCCTGGAGATGACATGTATGGTTTGGCCAACCAAATAATGCCGTGTCTTCTGAACGGCAAAGACGAGAGCTAAACACTCTTTCTCAACAGGATTGTAGCGAGATTCCGCTCCTATGAGAGTCCTGCTTAGATAATAAATGGCCTGCTCGTGCCATTGTCGTCCTTCTGAGCGAGGAGGGCGCCGAGGGAATAGTCCAGAGCTTTTACATAAAGCAAGAATGGTTTCCCTGATGTAGGGGCCACTAAGACCGGAGGGTTGTGAGATACCTCTTGATGTTTTCATAAGCTTCTTGACAAGCTTGGTCCCATATGAAGGCAGTACCCTTTTTCATGAGTCGGGTGAACGACTGACAGCGGCCTGAGAGATTTGCAATGAATCTTCTGATGTAGGCCAACCTGCCTTGCAAGCCTCTGAGCTCTTTGAGGTTCCTCGGTGGATGCATGTCCTGGATGGCTTTGACTTTGTCTGGGTCCAGATGGATCCCTTTTGATGTGACAATGAACCCAAGGAATTTGCCGCTGGATACTCCTAAGAAGGATTTTGTCGGGTTCATTTTCAGCTGATGAGCCCGCATTATGTTGAACATCGTTCTTAGGTCGCGAAGATGTTCGTCTTTGTTGCGACTTTTGACAGCAATGTCGTCAACATAGCACTCTACTGTCTTCCGGAGGTGATCGCGAAAGATCGTGCTCATTGCGCGCTGGTAGGTTGCTCCGGCGTTCTTCAGTCCGAAGGGCATCACAGTGTAGCAGTATACCCCCAATGGCGTTCGAAAAGAAGTATGCTTCTCGTCATCAGGATACATCTTGATCTGGTTGTACCCTGAGAAGCCGTCCATGAAAGACATCCTCTCGAACCCGCATGTGTTGTCAATCATGACATCAGTGATGGGCAGCGGAAATTCATCCTTGGGACAGGCCGTATTGAGATCACGGTAGTCGATGCAGATCCGTATTTTGCCATTCTTCTTGAGGACGGGGACTATATTAGCCACCCAATCTGGATGTTGCTCCTCCCGAATGAAGCCACATGCAATGAGCTTGTGAACTTCGGCCTCAATAGCTTCCATAATGTTCGGGCGAAACCGACGCTGTTGCTGCTTGACTGGCTTGACATCAGGCTTGATGTTTAGACGGTGCATAGCGACCTGTGGATCGAGTCCGGGCATGTCTTCATAGCTCCACGCGAAGACGTCTATATACTCTTTTACGAGCATTATCAATTCCTCCTTTTCTATAAGTGATAGGCTTTCACTTATAAAGATGGGTTTGGGATGATCTTGACTTTCCAGATTGACCTGCGTCACCTTGTCTTCAGTAGGCGGATCACGCAGTTCGAACCGTTTTTCCCATTGGAGACTTAATTGCTGGGCCCAAGGTTCCTCATCAGCAACCTCTGCGGGTTCCAACTGACTGCTTGAAGTCATGAGGCTTTCGAATATCCCTCCTATGCTGACATCAGAGTCCCATTCGGAGGATGAGGCCGACTGTGATGGGATCGATCCATCGCCTTTGACCTGAACTGTTGTTGATGATGTGGGTGTGACATACCCTAACCCCTGCGTGTACTATCATAGTAATTTGCAGGCTTCCCTTTCGGGACAAGATTACGCATTAGACTGCGCCTCCCTTTTCCAAAGTTTAGGCCGCCTCCCTGCTTCAGGTTGTAACCCATCTTCTTCCTAATATGGCGCGCTGATGGCGCGTAATGAAAGAACTGTGGAGCATCCGACTCTGAGCTTGAGTCTGTAGTTGAGAATCTCCCTGGCCGGGCTCTGCCGAAGATTATCGGCGACTGACCTTGTTTGGAAGGAGGGACCACCAGCGTAGCCCCTTCTATGACCTCCATAGATGTACTGGCCGCATTTGGCTTATGTACGGGCATGTGCAGAGAGCCATCCATAATGGATTTGATCGACCGCATACTCACAGGATAATCAAAAGAAATATTGTCATTAATTACCCATTCACCTTCTTCCTCAGAAGGAGTATATTGAGGGTCATTGAGGAAACATGCTGTAATTGGTTCGCCAATCAAAATGGCTGGCATGCCCGCCTCGGACTCTGAATCCGCTTCATTGCCACTTTCACTGTCATCTGACAATGGCTCCTCATGCGTTCCATCGGCCTCTTGATACAGGAGGGCGTCAGTGAAGTAATTTTCTACGCCTTTAAAGGGTTGCCTTTCGGCAAAGACTGTTCGTACTGTCGTATCATCCTCCACATATTTGAAGCACTGGTGGAGGGTAGAAGGGACGATCCAGTTGGCATGGATCCATGGCCGTCCTAGCAGCAGGTTATATGACGTGTCAGCGTCAATGACATAACACGTCACCTCTGACTTGAGGCTTCCGATTCTGCAACGGAGCCGAATCTTCCCAAGTGGATGGCTGCTCCCGGCGTTAAAACCATATATTGTAGTAGTGGTTGCGGACAACCTGTACAGTGGTATGCCGAGGAAATAGAGAAGCCGTTTGGGGATGATGCTGAGTGCCGACCCCGGATCGACTTGTACTCTTTCAATGCATGTTGAACCGATATATCCGGTGTAGTACAGAGGTCGATCATGCTTGTTATCTTTGAGAAGCATATCTTCCGCCGTGAAGGTAATAGCAGGCACCTTCGATTGTATATGATGGCATTCTGGGCAAGAAGACTGGGCGTCATGATTAGAGACCTCTGGTATGCATGTCAGAAGAGTCTCTAAGTTGGCCAAAGCATCTCTGAGCGCTTCTCGTGTCTCTTTGGAGAGACGCAGGAGCTCGTGTATTGTAATACGAGCTGGGATATTGGCCAAGTGGGCCAGTATATCGAAGCGAAAGGGCGTATCAAGCCCTTGGCCTGACGGTTTCTTCAACACATGGTCGAACCGTGCCTCTTTAGGCTTTTCTCTCCCTTTGGTCGGGACTGGAGTGGATGTCGGCATTGGTACTGACGTCGTTTGCTGTTGTATCTCGTCAGTAGACTTGTCATACTGCCTTAAGTATGATTTTCCAGACCGGGTGCCCGTCTGTTGAGGCGCATCTGCCTGCGCTGTGCAAGCACGCTTTTCTCCTTCTGAGTCACTGAGGGAAGCCGAAGTAAGGTTGTCATCATCTGGCAGGACAGAGATGACATTGCAGGGCTTGCCCTTTTTGCTGGAGTCCTTCGACGTCCACTGTACGTCTTGGACGAGGTCAGGGTGTATCCACATAACTTTCCCTGTCTCCAATGTCAAGGGAACGAGACCCTTGTCATTTTTAGCTATGGCTGAAGAATGTTTGATTTTCAACCGCGGTGTGGGGGCTGGATAGGTCCCGTCAGGAACCATGACCTTTTGGGTTGTGCCGAATTCAAGGGCCACCATATTGGCAGTGACTTTCTTCTGCTCCGTCTTCAGTGTGAGGACGCCGGCGTCAATCAGGGCTTGTATCCTGTCCTTGAGGACATAACACTTGTCAGTAGAATGGTGAATCATCCTATGATAGAGGCAGTATTTGGGGTCGTTTGTGCGCCCTATCTCATCAGGACGTCGAGCATCCGGCAGCTTCAGCTTGTTCCCTTTGTGGAGCAGGTGGAATATCGTGACCACCTGATCATCTCTGAAGGAGTACTGTTTTGGAGGGAACTTGGGCTCCTGATTGTTGAAGCCGCTCTTCTTGGCCTTCGACTGCACATCTCCGGATAACTCTACGGACATAATCTCTTTCCCCTTAGCTTGGGAAGACTGAGGCGGGTCGCCGCGTCCTTTGCTGTTCGTACCCCATTTGCCTCTGGGGGCGGATGGCTCGAACTTTTTAGCCGACTTCTCAGCTATCTCAGCTTGTTCGACCAATTCCTTCCAAGTGTGGGCTTTGACAGCCCCCATGCGAACTTCTACTTGATCCAAGAAGTTGTGCCTGCATGTCTGTAAGAGCATGGGTAACGGCATCCCTGCTGGACACATCAAGGATAAGTTTCTGAACCGCTCAATGTAGTCACGGACAGATTCGCCCTTCTTCTGCACGGTGGAGAGGAGCTTGTCCATGGTCACTTCAGTGTCGTCCTCATAGAAGCGAGAGAGGAACCGAGTTTCTAGGTCAATCCAGGAATTGATAGAACCTGGAAGGAGGCTTCAGAACCAGTCGAATGTCACGCCCTTTAGAGTGCCAATAAACAGCCTAGCCATGATGGCGTCGTTGCTTATGACATTACCAGTCTGAGACCGGAAATAGTAGATGTGCTGATTGGGCGAGCTCTTACCATCATACGTATGCAACGTTGGTGGTTTGAACTTTGGCGGATATGGCACCGAATCCCATTCCAGTGGGTAAGGACGGACTACCTCCACTTTCTTCAATTCATCCTTCTGAGCCAGGGATGAAATTTGAGCTTGAAGGCCTTTAAGGACTTCGGCATCCAGGGAAGAGCCTCCCTTAGATCTCTCCGTCTTGGGCGGATCATTACTGAGATGTCCCTCCTCGTCATGATTACTCCCGGTATCATCATTCCGGTTGCTGAGGAGCTGAGCGAGCATCTGTTGAATATTGTCCAGGGTCTCTTGCTGAGTTCTAGAGGTCTTCTCCTGAGCTTCCAAACGCCGACGAAGGTCGTCATTGGCGTTATCGGTCATATTGACCGATGCTTTGTCCGTCTGTATAGAACTGACTGTTGCTGAAGAGGCATACCCGCTGTCTTCATCTTCTCCATCAGATGATTGGGGTGATCGCCTGGGTGATGGCGGGATCAGGGCCGTCGAGAAAGAAGGTTGCTCGTAATTGTAGGGTATTGCCACCCTGGATCTGGTGTTTCGGAAAACACCTTCTACTTGTACCGAGACCTCGCCTAGGCCTGGATTATAATCTGGATCTGGAGAACTGTAAGGGGGACTATCAGATGTCTGACTCCCCTTGCGTCGCTCTCGGCCTCTTCCGGTCATATTGACGGAGGCGGAGATTGGATCTGGTGGGGCGCCCCTTCCGCGATGCCTCGTAGGAGCATGTGCGGACAACCGATCAAACACCGATTGCCGGTGCGGAGATACAGCCATGGTTGGATGTAGCCGGCAGCGGGTTGAATGGATTGTCACAAGTCGGCATCCTCTTTGACAACAGGGGAAAGTAATTCGGAGGGGCTCCGGCTTCCGCTTGCTTACCAGGAATTCTCGTAGGTCAGGCCCAACAGAGCCTGGATAACTTCGCAGAGAAGCTTTTTCGAAGTGTACATGGGACGATACTCCGTTCTTCTTATCCCTGCAAAAGGGATTAGCACTGAATAGTGCTTCAGATCAAGATTCGCCAGCAGGTGCGAACCTAGTGCTTGATGAACTAGAGAGCAGAGCACGCCGAGGTGCTTTATCCGCTATTCCGCCGCGAAGGGGATTAGCCTTAGATGACTCTTTGGCCTTAGCCTCGCGGCCTTGGATCCAATGAGTATGCTTTGGTATGGTGGCCCCGTTTGTGAAAGCGAGGCTGTCAGAAGGCTTTGCTGCCTTTGATTTGAGCGACGGTATGATCGCAGTCGGGACTTCATGTTGGCAGCATCGTTAGGGTAGATAGGCATCTTACCTTTTCTTCGCGGGAGAGGCGCAGTTTCGGCGTGACTACACCGGAAACCTCGGTTGGAGACTTGTGCTTGGGCTTCCATATCCGCCTTGACGGAAGATGCTTAGGTTCACGAGGAACCTGAATAGCCACACGCGAGGCTGTGGGGTGTTGGCAAAATTCTGCCTCTGGTTTCTGATTTGAAACCTTGGTCGTGAAGACCTTCCTGTGCTTCCGTGCTCGAAGCGTCAGGTCACCCCCAGAGAGGACTTCTTCAAATCTTCCTTGGTCGATCTGGATGACCAAGTTCTCAAGAGTGCAGGGCTCGGTCTGCGGGCATGCTTCCTTGTTGCGCCAGAGCACCACAGCAGGTTTGCAGGGAACCTTTTCAGTCTCCGCAGAGACTTTCCTTGAAGATTTAGCCAGAGAAGCTCTGGCTGCACCGACTTTGTTGAATTCAGAGATAGACCCGAAGGTCTGATCGTCGCATTGCGACACTTGATTCTCAGCAGAGGAGAATACTTTCCCCAGCGGAGTCGCCATCTTGTTTTCCTTTATGTTTGCAAAAGGGGAAAACTTACAAAAAAAAAAGAGTTTGAGGAGCTAAATTACAAGTATTCTTAAAAAAAGATTACAAGTAGATCTCCTCAGAGATTCTGGGAAAATGTGCCGATAGGAGTCTGGTCAGCGCGCGACCACTTTGTCCCTTTGACGATGCGAGCGATAAGATTCCCTTCTCGCCTAGTTCCGGGAATCAGAGAACAGAGGATTGGTAGAACCCTCTTGCTACTTCTCAAAACCGCCTTCTGTGAGGAATTCCTTCTCGCCTGGTTCCGGAGATTCCTTGAGGAAAAGAGGTTGCTAGGGTATCGCCACCCTGAAAGGAGAAGTATTTCTCTTGAAAGGTCTCTGTGTAGAGAACACACGGTGCGTTATGAAGAAGTCCGATTCTCCTGATCAGCAGAGGATTGATTTGGGAGCAGAAGCCCACTTTGATTGATCGCCGATCTCTGGAAGCCTCCTCCCCTTGTGCCCCTGGCGGGCTATTTATAGGGAGAGCAAGGGTATAGTCGTCCCCTTGAAGATATGGAAACAGATTGAACCGAATCTGTTTGAATCTGGAAAGTAGCCTTGCTGCGAGGCTAGGATAGCTTCTGCGGAGCTAGAAAATGGCAAGTCGGTTGATCTTTCCGATTTGTTTTGATCCTTTCCATATCGTTGGAGGATTTTCTCTGATCCTCTTACTCGTTTCAAGAGAGTCAAGAGATTGCGGCAATCACCTGCCATATTTGAATCCTAATTGGATTTGATCAGATTGGATCCGATCTCATCAGGAGATTTGATTGGTCAAAGGTTGACCATAGCAGACCAATAGCGGCGATGCCCGCTTTGAACTCACAGCGGAGCTAGAGGCAACTCTTGGCGAGGTCGGAAAAGAGGCTTTTCGGCGAAGCTATCAGTTAGCTTCCTGGCGATGCTCTGGATGATGCTAGCCTCTCAAACGAGGCTATCTCCTTGGGCTAATGTAATGCTAAATGCTAGCATCTTAGACCTGCTGAGGTCTGTTTAGAAACTTCCCGGGCTCACTGTTCTGCTTGCTGGATCAGTGGAGTCCGAGCTGCTTCCTTGTCCCTTGGAGGTGGGTGGAAACTGGTCTTCAGCTTGTCTGTCCCTTGTCTTTTGTAAATGTCAACAAGTTTAGACATCGTTCGGACCAATGAGAATCTTGTCTTTTTTAAGTGTCAACAACTACTAACAGCTTTTTGCAGGGCTGCTTAGTTTACAAAAATTCTAGTTTGCTGCAATTCTTTATTTCCTATATGCCATCACATAAGCCTGCTAATAATCAACAGTAAAACGTTTATTGTAAAAGTTAAAAATTGATTAGACGTTTGCATTTTAGGCACGCGTTTTTTCAATTCATTTATTTTTACTGTTGAAGAGTGCTGGAGCAAGGTACGTTCGCGTTGCATGTAGAATAAGATTCATCTCTTGGTTGATTTTCATTGCTTTGAGTGATTCCTATTTACATATCTTGTACACTTGCACAAAATTATTTTAAGGGCACTAACCCATAACAAGATAAGGTGGGGATTTAATCACCCTTCCTTAGCCTAAAAATCACATTCCAAGCACTCACTAACCCAAGCCTAACTAAAATTGAGTAGACGTTGGCCCTAGGGACATCTCGAACTCAATTAGGAGATTATCCTAAGGGGGAAAAATGTTGGAATCTGACTCCTGCAAAATCAGTATCTAGGAAAGGGATTGAGGGCCGAAAGCCCGAAGGTTGGTGGTTATTTAATTAAGGAACGTCTTTGACGAAAAACCTCCCACCAATCTTACCCTGACCTGACTGATTAGCTTGTGGTCAAAGTCTACATTAGACCTCCCGTGAACAATCTAATCAGTTAGGAGTCGTCTAGGTCATAGGTCTACCCTAACCTAGTTAGAATATTTTTTTCTTTTAGTTGTTTGCTTATTTGTTTGTTTTTTGTTTGTATTCTATTGTGTGATATGGACTATAATAATAATTTTTTTAACTACAATAATAATCCAAATTACACACCGACTTCATTTTCGGATATTACCAACCCGGCATATCATAACTTTGACCAACCTAGTGTGCCGGATTGGTCTTATCCGAATCAATATAACCCATACCCCCAATCTAATAACTATAATTTCCATAATGATTTCAACTCTTCACCGAGTCAGTGGGGATTCACCTCCCCCGAGCATAATTTTCAACCACTTGTCCTCCTTCTCCACCTAGTCCACAATATTTTCAAGATTCATACTCAGTTCCACCCGTCCAAAATAGGAAACCATCAATTTTGGAAATGAGTATGCGTGAGTCCAAACACAAATCCCAAAATCTGATGGACTCTCAATTCCACTTCCAAGACAATTCTTTATCTTTTCATCAAAACAATGAATCTATCAACTATGAAAAGATGCTTGAAGCCATGACTCGGCTCAAACACTCGTAATCATGACATAAATATGATGGTCGAATCTCTACGTTCTCACCGTTGTTCTGATGTCACGAACCATTCTGTTAGAGCCAACGAGTCATGTAGTTTTGGAAATCAAGATTCCATTTCAGAACAACCATTTGAACTTGCCCAAACTCCAAATTTTGAAAAAGATATTGACAGTTTAGCAAGTTTTCCTTTTCCTGAAATAGAACTTGAAAATGAATATGATCCTGCCCACAACTTAGTGATTCAATTCTACTTCCTGATTCGATTATGACTCCGGTATCTTCACCTGATTTTGATCTTTTCCCCGAGTCAACGTTGGATCCTGTGCCAATTCATCATGAAATTGAATCACCCATTCTTGATGATCATATTGAACTTGACCAATTATACAATTTTGAAAGTCCTATTGACAAATTGGCAAGTTCTCAATTTTTTGATATTGAACTCAATGAGATATGTGACCTAGATTCTCAAATCTGTGATCCAGTTCAACTTTCTGAATCAATATTGACTCCTGTTGTGTTACCAAACTTGAGTAATATTTTAGAGTCAGTTTTGATTCCTCCACCTATCATTCCTGAACTGGAATCACCCATATTAGGTCACATCCCATTGTTAGAAAATACATGTGGACTTGAGTTTCAACTTTTTGACTTGGACCCGCTTCTTGAACCAATTTCGACTCCTGAACCTTTACTTGACTTAAGTCACCTTCCTGAGTCGGTATTAGTTCCTGTCCTTCCTGAGTCCAAGTCAACCGTTCTATCATTTCATACTCCATTCTGGGACGAGGTGGTTGACAAATTTAACTCCGAAATCAATTATGGAATTTGGAAATTAGATGGGGTTAAATATTTAATAAAGATCCTTTATGGACGCATCTTTTTAGTGGGTTATATTAGAGTAATTTCTGGTGGGTTCCCCCGAGACCCAAGAAAAGTTGATTGGGCCGCGTTTCGTGGACCAATCAGACCACCACCGGAACCACCACCTTAAGGTAACCTTTTCCTTCCCTTTCTTCTTTTTCATGCACCTATGCATTAATTCATACATTGAGGACAATGCATGAGATAGGTGTAGGGGAGGGTCTAACATAACTTTTCTTTTTGTTTAAAAAAAATAAAAAAAAATAACATTTTTCTTTACTTTTAAAAACTTTTTGAAAAATAGAAACAATATTTTGACTTATTTTTGTAAGAAATTAAGTTAATTTTAAGGAATAGGAAAATCCAAATTAGGATTTCTTATACTTGGTCAAAATAAGATTATTTGTTTGATTTTTAGAGCTAGGATGATAATTTGTCAAAGTAATTTGGTCTTGATCTTTACCTTGATGAAATATGCACACTTCATACACTTACACACTTAGGGTTCAAAAACAAAGATTCTTATGCCTTATAAAAAAAACAAGTCTAATTATTGATTAGCTAGGTGCTTTGGCCTAAGTAAGCCTTAGTATTTATGCGAAAGATGATTAGATAAGTTATAAAAATATATATATATATATACAAACAAATCTAATTATTGACTAGCTAGGTACTTTGGCCTAAGCAAGCCTTAGTATTTATGCGAAAGATGATTAAATAAGTTTGAAAAGAAAAATCCTCTGATTAAGCTGGGTATTTGTGCTAATGAAGTATAAGTATTCACGCCTAAAAGAGGTTCATATAATAAAATCCTTAGTTTTGTGGCCTTATTTGTTCGAGTCCTTAAGTCCTTGGGGGTGTTTTCTCACCTGGTGCCCTAAGACCGTTTGGTTTGGGAGTCATCGATTAAAGGCTCGTTACATGGGCAGATTAGAAAGCCTAATAGAATTAAGGAATAATACCACAAAAAAATAATATATATATAAATAAGGCATAAGAGTTAGAGTTAATGAACCCTTAGTCAAAATTTTCACAGTCACAAGTGCATATGACTTAGGGTAAAGTAATAGATTAGATGAGAAGCACAATATGACTCCTTACTTAAATTGATAACAAATTTTTGAATAGAGACTAAGTTTAGGAATGAAAAATTCAGTTTTCCTATAACTTATAGATTGCTTAGATCTTACAATTATATT
This sequence comes from Agave tequilana, assembly GCA_038442645.1. Classification (NCBI taxonomy): domain Eukaryota; kingdom Viridiplantae; phylum Streptophyta; class Magnoliopsida; order Asparagales; family Asparagaceae; genus Agave; species Agave tequilana. The sequence goes on along the minus strand of JAVJIF010015417.1, from coordinate 91,150 downwards.
TCAAATATTTTTCTCTTTCAAAATGCTTTTCGAAAATACTAACTCTTTATTTCTCTTTCTTTATGGATTTTGTGGGTGTAATCCGCTGAAAACCCTCACGAGACAAAACTCGTCCTCTAGGGGAAACCTAGAGGTTTAACGGCTTGTTGCACACGCTCAGTGCAATCGCGTGACCTGCGAAAGTGGTCTAATAATCCTTAGTATAGTTTAGTTGTTTTGCTCGAGGACGAGCAAAAGATAGGTATGGGGTGTGATTGGTCGCTAATGTTGCATATTTAATATCATATGTCCATACTTATTATAGAATAAAAGCCTGCATTGTCCTAATTAATTGTTTGATTTATTTGCAGGCCCAATCTTTAAGGAGTTGAAGTGAAATGAGCCCAAAGCCCACCAAAATTTTGAATTAAATCAGAATTAATTCGCACCAAGTAAATCAGGGCAAAATCAAGAGGTGAAAAAACGGTTGAGAAGAATCCTCTCAGAATCGATCGGTTAAAGCCAAGAATCCAAGGCCATTTCGTCAGAATACGGGACTCAAACTGACAAACCAACTCCAGATAATGTCAGAAGGCCAAACCAGCGCGACCCACCAACAGGGCGTGGCCACCTGGCCACGCCCTGGCCGTGGAAACGCAGCAAAAGCTGCGTTTCCGCGGCATTGTTGGGGAGTTAGGGGGAGCGTTTGCTCCCCCGATCTCTCCGGGATCCTATAGATTGGGTTTTTTTTGCCTATAAAAGGCCTGTACTTGCGCTGAAAATGGAGGAGCATGCAAATTAGGATTTAGCCTAGTTTTCATTCTTTATAGTTTAGGTTTTTCTTTTCTTTTTTATGTAATTTGTATGTAGCTTAGGTTAGATGAAGATTCATGTAAGTAAGAGAGAGAGGCTAATGTTAAGAGTGACACTGATATACCCTCCTCCTTTCTTCCATTGTCTCTGCAAGTAATAAAGGTAAAAGCTTCTTTTTATGTTCGTATTTTGTTTGCTTTCCTCTTCCTCTTTCTACTTTACCTTGGTTGTATTTGTTGAGTCTACAAGTGAATTCCAAGCAAGTACAACTAAGCTACGTGAGAGCCAGCGATAGTTCATGAAGACGTTCTCCTCTTCCAAGCTCCGCATCACTTCGTTCTTGATATGCTTGACGATATAATGTGCACGGGGACTGAGCTCGAGTTTATAATCTATGCGTTGAACGCCTCCGAAGCAAAAAGGTAGAACTTGCAAAAGGTTTCCAGGTAAGTCATCAATTAAACTAGGTAAGTATTCCTTCCTTTTCTTTCCTTTCTCTCATTTCTGTAAATTATATCACCACCTCTTCCAACTCTTTCTTCTCCACTCACTCCATTTGTACATAGTCGCTTTTATTGTTTTCTGATTTTTTCACCTTCTTCATCTTTCACTTTCTTCTTAACTTTAACTATAATTTTCTTTTTCATTTTTATAACTTTAAAATAGAGAAGAACTTTCGCTTATTTTTATAACGATTTCAATAAAGAAACGTAAAGCTTCCATCGCAAACCCTCCTTGTGGATCACGACCCGCATAGCCACTTGATATAGCGGAAGAATTGAGCACTTGCACATTTTTATTATAAGTTCTGAAATTTCGTTTTTTGTGCAGGTTTTGCCTCAATCATATATGACACAGCCCACAGGTTACAAAGCTGCAGGGAAGGAAGAGTTAGTATGTAAGCTAAAGAAGTCGCTGTACGGTTTGAAGCAGTCTCCTAGACAGTGGTACAAGCGATTTGATAGCTTCATCAGGAAGAAGAAGTACACACGTAGCCATTTTGATCCATGTGTGTATTACAACAGGCTACCATCAGGAGAATATATCTATCTACTTCTTTATGTAGATGATATGTTGATTGCTTCAAGGTCGAGATCTGCGATTGATTCTCTGAAGAAAGTTCTATCATCAGAGTTTGAGATGAAGGACCTGGGTGAAGCAAGGAAAGTATTGGGCAGGGAGATCACTAGAGACAGGAAAGCTGGCAGGATAAGTTTGACACAGAAGGGCTATTTCGAGAAGGTACTGCAGAGGTTTAATATCAGCAAGGATACTAAGTCTGTTAGTACACCTATGGCGCCACACTTCAAATTGTCAGCAAAGATGTCTCCAAGGAGTGTTCAAGAGCATGAGTATATGTCTCACGTTCCATATGCCAATGCGGTGGGTAGCTTGATGTACGCTATGGTGTGTACGAGGCCAGATCTATCACAGGCAGTCTCCATGGTGAGTTCGATATATGCATGATCCAGGACAGGGTCATTGGGAAGCTGTGAAATGGATCTTGAGATACATCAAGGGAACTGTTAATGTAGGCCTAGTATTTGAGAAGGACAACACCGGAAAGCAAGAATGCATAGGGTATGTGGATTCAGACTATGCAGGTGACCTTGACAAACGCCGGTCGACGACGAGATATGTCTTCACATTCTCACAGGCATCGGTGAGTTGGCGCTCCACACTTCAGTCTACCGTCGCGTTGTCGACCACAGAGGCTGAGTATATGGCTATGACAGAGGCCATGAAGGAGGCAATTTGGCTTCAGGGGTTGCTTGATGACTTGGGCGTGGAACTGGATATATTGAAGATAAACTGTGACAGCATGAGTGCCATCTACTTGGCAAGGAATCAGGTCTATCATGCAAGAACGAAGCATATTGATGTCAGGTACCATTTCGTTCGGGAAATTCTGGAGGAGGGTGACATTGACTTGTTGAAGATTCACACTTCAGAGAATCCGGCCGATATGCTTACGAAGGTGGTGTCAGGAGTGAAGTTTGCACACTGCAAAGACTTGCTCCATGTCCTTCAGGTGATTTGAGCTTACTGAAGCTCATTTGGATGAACTACGGACGGCTTGATCCCTTGGGCAGGGGTACGTAGGTAACCATAGTGGTGCAGCCGCTATCGAGTCGGTGTTCGGCTCAGATTTGAAAATCTTCACCGATGTGAAGAATTGTTGGAGAGAGAGGAAATTACCAAGGGAGTTATCAGGATGGAGTTGTCAGGATTGCCAAGTGTTGTCGAAGATCGCCAAGGGAGTCGATGACGAAAGGCAAAGGGGACAACAGCAGGAAATAGTAGCAGCAGCAGAAAAACAGGCAGGTCGGTCGACCGGTTCGGTCGACCGACATGCACAACATGCACAGGGTCTTAGGCGGTCGACCGGCCGGTCGACCGAAATACTCTGACTGTAAGAGCCAAACTCTCTGTTAATTTCGGTCGGCCGACCGGGTCGACCGGAGAGGAGGTCGGTCGACCAGCCGGTCGACCGACAGTCGGGTTTGGGCGAAAATCTGTTGTTCCGCAAATTGCGGAACAGCAGGGTATTTAAGTTGCTGTTAGTTTCCTAGGGTTTAGTGCCTGCGAGAAAGGATTTGCTGGAGCTCTCTTGCATTCAAAGATGCTATTAGCATTTGTAAACATCTTTCAAGTAATTAATCTCTCCATTGATTGCCCCGAGGACGTAGGCGTTGAGCCCGAACCTCGTTAAATCTTGTGTTTGTGATTTGTGTGTTCTTCTTGTGTTTGTTGGGTGTTCTTTGTGCTTTGAGATCTGTGAGATCCTCTATTGGTTGTTGTCATCGCCGCACAACAGATATTATGTATAATATTAGTACTTTTTATTATTTTCATGTATATATATGAGTAAACTTGATGTTATAGATTTCCACACATAACCGATCAACTAACCGTTTGGTGTCCTATGTATGGCTAAAAACTAGCAGTTGTACCTTGTTTGTATTCCCACATCAATTATTATAAAAGGAGTAGGATGGCCAGGAGAATGTCTCAACAAATGTACTCCAGCTGTTAGATTGTGTGAACATTGGCAACCATTTTCTCTTTTATAATTTATTTTCTGTCATAACGAATGAATGAAAACGAAATATGGTGGCCAGCAGCTGATCTATTGAATAATTGAGCTGCAATGTTGGCGTGACTCTCGTGTACATCTCTCTGTATTATCTATCTCATTGGTAGTTAGTAGTTACTAGTTAGTATCCAAGTCTTCTTTGTTTGAGGTTTGAACTCAAACCCCGCCGTCAAAAAGTCTTTGCACTACTTCTTCTCCTCTCTACTCTTGTAATTACAAAACAACTCCAATCCTCTCCTCGCCTATAAATTCACAACCAGACCAGTTCCCCTTCAACCCATCACAAACTCTCTGTAAGCTGCAGCAAACCAAAATGATGAGAGCTGCCAATTGCTTCATCTTCTTCTTCATCCTTCTCTTCAGTCTCTCATCGTTCTCAAACTCCGCTTCCTCACACTCCCACCACAGCTGGCAGACATTTCTCAACCTCACGTACTGCCGTCAGGGGGACGCGCACCCCGCGCTCCCCGACCTCAAGAAATACCTCCACCGCTTCGGCCACCTCTCATCCGACTCGCCAAACTTCACCACTGACACCTTCGGCGAGGACCTCGCGTCCGCCCTCAGAACCAACCAGCGCAACTTCAACCTCGGAGTCACCGGCGTCCTCGGCCTCTCCACCATCAACCAGCTCATGGAACCCCGATGCGGCGTCCCCGACATCGTCAACGAAACAACCACCATGTCCTCCGGCAAACTCTCCGGACGCCACTGTAAGAAATAAAAGCAACTATTATGCGGATTAACAGCCATGAATCAAGAATCAATATCATCTCAAAAATTGAATACGTGATTAATATATATATACATTAAATCCCCATACCTGAAGCCATTGGAGAAGATTAGATGAAGGTTGAAGAAGACCTTGATTCCTTCCTTTTGATCCTGCAAACCCTAATGCAAATAACCTCTTTTCTCTATCTCCTTTTCCTTACACAAAACTCTTAGTTTTCTTTTACTGATGGGTTCTCAAAAAATTATGAGAGAAGAGATTGTAATTCTTTGCAGGAGGAGAAAAGTGGGTCGCACATTTGCAAATAAACCCTTGAAATAATACCATCCATCATGGTACCCTTATATCTCAAAAGATTTATATAAACTATATAAATGTGACTTTAATATGGACACCCTTAATATCAGTTAACCTTAATTAGGAATCCAACAAATAACCAAGGTTATTGGTCCACCTTTAATGTGAGATTAACATTCTCCCACTTGGACCATTAGCCGATTAGGTTAAAACTTTAGAAAACAAATAAAAGAGAAGACTCATTTGTAAATCATTTTTGACTCTATTGGATTCCATACTGAAAAACCTTGACACGTGATCACGAATTTTAAAAACAACAACTGATAAGCCTAAATATGAAATACTGTAATACTGCAATTAGCTTGAACCACCAATGCGAGTCATAGCGGTTATACAACATCCACGTCATACTCCCTTCTATGTACCACAACATTGATAACCCTTACTAATTGAGTCCATAACCATAATGACCCCTGTAATTGTCTTGTAAAGACATTTCCTGTTTAACATACATCCATACAAAATATGTGCACACATAATTGGATAACAGGAAACACAGAAACAAACCTTTTATAGCGCAATAATGTCAATTACATAAGTACCAAAATATACATTTACAGATTGTCCAAAAGACCCATTCTAACAACATGTTCCTTAAATGTCTTTGGAGGCAATCCTTTTGTCATTGGATTAGCAACCATTAAAGTGGTACTTATACTTTCAATTGACACTTTCTGTTTCTCAACTCTTTCTCTAACCACCAAGTACTTCAGTTCTATGTGTCTAGAACCATTAGAGTACTTACCATTCTTAGAGAAGAAAACGGCTGCTGTATTGTCACAATATATCTTCAGCGGCCTGGCAATAGAGTCAACTACACCAAGTGCTGAGATAAAATTCCTTAACCATAATGCATGATTTGTGGCCTCAAAACAAGCTATGAACTCAGCCTCCATCGTGGATGAAGCAATGATAGACTGCTTTACACTCTTCCACGAGATTGCCCCACCTGCTAGCAAGAAAATAAATCCTGAGGTAGACTTCCTGCTATCTGGGCAACCACCAAAATCTGAGTCCGAATAGCCGATCACCTCCAACTGATCTGATCTCCTGTATGTGAGCATATGGTCCTTCGTCCCTTGAAGATACCGCATAACTTTCTTAGCCAACTTCCAGTGCTCCATTCCTGGATTGCTTTGGTATCTTCCTAACATCCCAACTGCAAAACTGATATCTGGCCTGGTACAAGTGCTTGCATACATCAAGCTCCCAACAGCTGATGCATACGGAACTTTCTGCATTTGACCCTTTTCTAAGTCATTTCTGGGACACTGGCTCCCACTTAATGTGTCACCCTTCTGAATGGGTGCAGGACTGACTGAACACATTTTCATATGAAATCTTTCCAAGACTCGGTTGATATAACCTTTCTGAGACAGTCCTAACAATCCTCGAGATCTATCCCTGAAGATCTCTATGCCAATCACATAAGCTGCCTCACCCATATCAACCATCTGAAAGTTCTTGGTAAGATAGCTTTTAGTTTCATACAGCAAACCAATATCACTACTGGCTAACAAGATGTCATCCACATACAGAACCAGAAAAATAAACTTGCTCCCACTGATCTTTAGATATATACACTAATCAACAGTGTTTTCTGTAAATCCAAAAGATGTAATGGTATCATTAAACTTTATATACCATTGCCTGGAAGCTTGTTTAAGTCCGTATATGGATTTCTTTAATTTGCAAGCCAAGTGTTCTTTACCTTCATTTGCGAACCCTTCAGGTTGCTCCATGTAAATTACCTCATCCAAATCTCCATTCAGAAAAGCAGTTTTCACATCCATTTGATGTAACTCCAAATCATAATGAGCTACAAGTGCCATAATGATTCTAAGAGAGTCCTTCTTTGATACTGGAGAGAAGGTTTCTCTATAATCAATGCCTTCCTTCTGAGTGAAACCTTTAGCCACAAGTCTGGCCTTATATCGTTCGATATTGCCTTTAGAGTCGCGCTTGGTCTTAAAGACCCATTTACACCCGACTTTCTTACAGTTATCAGGCAATTCAACGAGATCCCAGACTTGGTTTTGGTCCATAGATTTCAACTCATCATTCATAGCATCAATCCATTTACTAGAATCATTGCTGGCTTGTGAAAATGAAACTGGATCTTTATTTATCCCAATATCATAATCAGATTCCTGTAGATACACCACATAATCATCTGAAATGGCAGATCTTCTTTCCCTTTGAGATCTTCTCAAAGCTGTCGGTTGTGGTGGTTCTACTACATTTTCAATGGCAATATCCTCATGGAGTGGTGAACCAATATCAATATGTTGTTCTGGTATCTCAACTTGATGATCAAGCTGAGGGACAACAATTTCTCTTGAAGGAAAGGTAATTGGGATATTTACCCTTACTACTTCAAGATCTACCTTTCTTGGTTCATCACTCCCACTAAATTCACCATTCTCCAGGAATCTGGCATTACCAGTTTCAACTATTCTTGTACTATGGTTAGGGCAATAAAATTTGTATCCCTTAGACTTATCTGGATAACCAATGAAATACCCAGATATTGTTTTTAAGTCTAATTTCTTTTCTTGTGGATTATATATTCTAGCCTCTGCTGGACAACCCCAAACATGTAAATGTCTTAAACTAGGTTTCCTACCAGTCCACAACTCGAAAGGAGTTGTTGGGACTGCCTTACTAGGAACCCTGTTTAAGATATACATAGCAGTCTTTAAAGCTTCATTCCACAATGAAATGGGTACATTAGAGAAGCTCATCATGCTCCTAACCATATCCATAAGTGTTCGGTTTCGCCTTTCAGCAACACCATTCTGCTGAGGCGTACCTGGCATTGTGTATTGAGCACAAATACCACGCTTTTCTAGAAATTTGACAAATGGGCCAGGTTGTTGTCCTGACTCATCATATCTACCATAAAATTCAACACCTTGATCTGATCTTATGATTTTAACCTTTCTATCTAATTGTCTCTCGACTTCTGTAATGAACACCTCAAGGATGTCAACAGCCTGAGACTTTTCATTAATTAGATACACATAACCATAACGTGACAGATCATCTATAAAGGTAATGAAATATCTCTCTCCCGTAAAACATGGAATTGAGAGTGGTCCGCAAATATCTGTATGAATTATTTCAAGGAGTTCTTTACTTCTTGTGGCACCTTTCTTAGTGTGTTTGGTTTGCTTTCCTTTTATGCAATCCACACACACATCAAAATCAGTGAAGTCTAGGTTATCCAAAATCCCATTCTTCACTAATCTTATTATTCTATCCCTGGAGATATGCCCCAGTCTCCTATGCCACAAGATAGAGGATTTTTTATTTATTAAGCCACGTTTAATACCAACATTCGAATGCAGAGATAATAAAGATTGTGCAAACTCATCATTCAATGAAATTTTATATAAACCATCACATAAAATTCCATGTCCAACCGGAATTGAATTATACATTAAACTGAGTTTTTCACAACTGAATAAAACAGAATATCCAAAAATATCTAATTTGGATATTGACATTAAGTTCCTAAAAATCGAAGGTACATAAAAAGTATCTTCAAGATCCATCTGATGTCCCGTCTCCAAGAGTAGTCGATAAGTACCAACATATTCGACCTCCACTTTGAGACGGTTCCCCATAAAGACGAATCTCTCACTTTCCTTCGGTTTCCGGGTTGTAAGGAATCCCTGCATTGAATTAGTTATGTGAGTTGTGGCTCCAGAGTCAATCCACCAAGTATTAGAAGGTACTTCAGCAAGATTTGATTCATAACATACAAAAGAAAGATTTATACCTTTCTTTTCGAACCAAGCTTTCCTCTTGTTGCAGTCCTTCTTCACATGTCCCTTTCTGCCACAGAAGTAGCATTTGACAGTGAAGACCTTTCCATGACCTTGGCTACTTTCCCCATGGTCATGCCCTTTCTTTGATGGAAATCTCTTACCTCTTCCATATTTACCTTTCTTATGGATACCTCCTTGAGTTACTGCCAATACTGAGTGATGCCCTTCTTGCCTCAGTCTCACTTCCTCTTGTACACACATACCAGTTAGCTCATTCAAATTTCACTTATCTTTATGAGTGTTGTAGTGAATCTTGAATGGCCCAAACTGAGGAGGAGTGAGTTGAGGATGAACTGTACCAAGAAGGATTCATCCACTTTCATACCCAGTGATCCTAATTTAGCAGCCTTATCAGTCATATTTAGAATGTGTTGTTGAACTCCTCTATTACCATCATATTTCATGGTGGTAAGTTCAGCCATAAGGGTGCCAGCTAATGACTTATCTGCAGACATAAATCGGTCTTTACAGCAGATAAAAGTTCAGATGCACTAGTAGTATGTGGGAGGGAAGTCTTGATGTTATTGGTTATGGTCATCTTTATGAACATGAGACTGAGTCTATTCGACCTTTCCCAAGCTTTGGCATGGCTAACCTGCTCTGCTGTACTTTCAGCAGTCACTTCATCAGGTTTCTCTACCAAAAGGGCCATGTCTAGGTCTAGGACACCCAGTGTAAACTGTACATGCTCAAACCACTCAGAGAAATTTGTATCATCCAGGGCTGGAATGCTAGTGGCATGAGTGTGAAGGGAAGTAGGGACGTTCACTGAAACATAATAGGACATTGCTCACATTAGGCCACGAATCAATACAATAACCTTAAATTTAATTAAGATGAACTATTGATATCACTTTGATTTCTCCTTTGGGCGAAACCTAAGCATATCTAGTGTTCACTCTTTAGGTGAGAACTTTTATCACCTACGTAGGTCTAATATAATTTATGTCACTTAGATAGTAAGTCATATTACCTTTGAGTATCCAATTCCACACCACTAAGTTACATAAATTACACTACCCTACCCCGGTTCAATTATTTGAAAGAGACTTTCCTTTGGGCCAGTCCCATTCTCCTAATTAGAACCGCCATCGAGAGTATTATTGTCTTTAATGTCACTTACATTGACAAGTCTTTTATGTAGTTGTATATTCATAAGGTTTACTAACATAGGTCACTTTGGCAACTACTAGATCAATAAGCCTTATGAATACAAAAACTAACCAATAATATTCTCTAATCTTTTATTCGAGAAATGCCATAATACTTCAATTCTATTACTTGACCAACATCAATCAATATTAACACAATAACTTAAATGTGTAACATACTTTAATGATTGATTATAAACAACCATTAGTCGACTACAAGGAAAGACTAGTCGACTTGGGTCAAGTCAAGTCGACTATAAGGAAAGACTAGTCGACTTGAGTCAAGTCAAGTCGACTACACATTTAGGTCTAGTCGACTAGGGCAAGGAAAAGTTAGTCGACTATACCCTATAATTAGTCGACTACAATTTTATCAGTCGACTACACATATTATTAGTCGACTCCTGTTGGAAGGCAAACTCTCGGTTAAATATTAGTCGACTTGGCAAAAATGGTTAGTCGACTATACACTTTACTAGTCGACTAATCAAAAATATAAGTCGACTCCTGTTAGAAACAGAGAGTTCTCAACTTTCGGGAAAATAAATTAGTCGACTATAACATATGATTAGTCGACTAATAGTCGACGAAACAGTTATCAAATGGCAGTCCTGTTCCGATGACTTAATCAAAAATTAGGGAAAATTAGGGTTTCTTAATCCTAAATTTTGATCCCTATTAATTGCATAATTAGAGGAGTATGAACATGATATTAGGGTTATGTAATCCTCTATTAATTCCACAATTAAAAGATCAAAAAATTTGATTTATGAAACATTAATCAAAAACCCTAATTTACCATAATCTTTAATCCAAGATGTATTGATTCTTAACACGGCTCTGATACCAAATGTAAGAAATAAAAGCAACTATTATGCGGATTAACAGCCATGAATCAAGAATCAATATCATCTCAAGAATTGAATACGTGATTAATATACATATACATTAAATCCCCATACCTGAAGCCATTGGAGAAGATTAGATGAAAGTTGAAGAAGACCTTGATTCCTTCCTTTTGATCCTGCAAACCCTAATGCAAATAACCTCTTTTCTCTATCTCCTTTTCCTTGCACAAAACTCTTAGTTTTCTTTTACTGATGGGTTCTCAAAAAATTATGAGAGAAGAGATTGTAATTCTTTGCAGGAGGAGAAAAGTGGGTCGCACATTTGCAAATAAACCCTTGAAATAATACCATCCATCATGGTACCCTTATATCTCAAAAGATTTATATAAACTATATAAATGTGACTTTAATATGGGCACCCTTAATATCAGTTAACCTTAATTAGGAATCCAACAAATAACCAAGGTTATTGGTCCACCTTTAATGTGAGATTAACAGCCACCTCTACGCCTACTTCAACGGCAAGCCGAAGTGGCCCTCCGACAAGCGGCAGCTCACCTACGCCGTCACTTCCTCGTCGGCGGTCTCCATCGACCCCTCGGTCCTCAGCTCCGTCTTCTCCAGCGCGTTCAGCCGCTGGTCGGCGGTGACGAGCTTCAGCTTCACGGAGGTGAGCTCCGACGACTCGGACATCACCATTGGGTTCTACAACGGGGACCACGGGGACGGGGAGCCGTTCGACGGGCCGCAGGGGACGCTGGCCCACTCGTTCGCGCTGACGGACGGGAGGTTCCACTTGGATGCGGCGGAGGATTGGCTGGCGGAAGGCGACGTGACGAGGGCGAGTTCACCGACGGCGATCGATCTTGAGTCGGTGGCGGTGCACGAGATCGGGCACTTGCTGGGGATGGGCCACTCTCGGTGAAGGAGGCAATCATGTACCCGACGATCGGGCCGAGGACGAGGAAGGTGGAGCTGGCCGACGATGACGTGGAGGGGATTCAGAACTTGTACGGGAATAATTGATCCATACTCCTAAGCATTCTTATCATAAAAGATTATAAGCCGTCCAATTCACATGTCAACACGAGATTGATTTCTTATTGTATGTGTGTGTGACTCACACACATGCGTCGAACCTTAAAGTTTAAAGTGTCAGAATCTTGTCTTGTTTGTTTGAAGATTGTATTCTATTTTAATTAATGAAAATTAAGTATTATATAAATCTCGTTGTTACCGTATAAGGTTCGGATATACAAGATTGATGAGAACTTCAAACACATAACAGTGCATATGCTTTCGGACTGACAGACAAACAAGAAGTTATCTATCTGTATACTGTAAATTAAAACTTTTTTTAATATAGCAAGCTTCTCAAGCCCCAAACTACAGAGAACCCTCTACCTTCCAAGCTTCATTATTCTTCCAAAAGGAATCTGCAGATTCAGCGATGACATTGTGAGCCTCATAAGAAGAAGCTCATGGTACTTAAGAAAAATAAAAAGCTATCACGATTACATGATAAACAAGATTAAAGAGGAGGAAAAGTATCGTTTCCTCGTGGAGGTTCATACAGTGTTGTCATGCTATTATTTCAAGTTATATTTGAAAATTTTCTATTGAACATGTCCGATGAAAGCTTATGAAAGCTTATAGGTATGCCCATTCTCATCTCTATTCTCAGAGCAAGATTATTTAAGGGATATACCGTTGGTCGATACTAGGTATTGTTATATAAACTATACACGGTTTGGTTCTTTGATGAACATTTTTCGTACTATAAACAATATAGCACTAATAACTCCTGGGTTATGCTATTAGTAGAAATACACTCTCATTAAACGGTTGGGGGTAAAATTAGATTAAATTTTAAATTTTATTCCTCTTTTCTTTTCCTTTTTTAGGTGCGATTTCCTTATTTTCTCCCTAGCGATACACACTTACTTTACGGGGCCGTTTGTTTCGCGTAAAACTCCGTAATTCGTAAATGACTTACTACCCAGTTACAACTACGGCGTTTGTTTGGACCGTAATTCGTAAAAGACTTACGTAACTCAACTAACACTCACTTGCAACCCAGTTACATTTAATTTTGTGGCCATACAAATTTGTATTATTTATTTTTTATGTTAATATTAATTTTTTTGAATATTTAGCATTTTTAATATTTATTTGCAATATTAAAACTTTTTAAATCACCAAATAGTTAATTTTGTGGTCAGCTTTTTCACTTACAATTTATACATTACGACAACCAAACACCGTAAAATACAATACACTTTTCACATACAACTTTATATTACCAACCAAACACCGTAAAATTTACATACATGTAACTCATTTACAATTGTAAAAGACTTTACCAATTACAACTATGAATTACGGCCAGTTACGACAACCAAACAGACCCTACAACAGCAACTGTAGCAGTAACAAGTAGAAACTAATGGGTTTTGAGTATCGGTTTGGGCAAGAGTTTGAGAGAGAGAGAGAGAGAGAGATGGATGGTTTGGGTAACGGTAGAATCAGATTTTTTTTTTGGGGGTGGGGTTGGCAAACATATTGTACGAAAAATTTAAAAAGAGATGGAAATGATGCAAACAAAAATAAAATTGCTTGCCTTTAGCCCGAATTTTCTCTGGGCCCGGGCCAGACCTAAAGATTTTATTTAATAGTAAAAATAAAAGGGAGGCATGAAAGCTAACCCTCTACAAGCACAACTTAAGGAGTATTATTCCTTAAAAAAATTATAAATAGAAAAATGAAACTACTACCTAACAAAGCCTTAAACCGGACAATTGAAGTGATTTATTTTTATTTACCTTTCGATAAGAATATCGTTTTCTGTTGTCTTCTATAGTGGATAAAAATTGGCTTATCATGGATTGAACCCACCATAAGCGATTTGAGTGATCCCTGATTGGTACTTGTCAAAGTACACACACAAAAATATATATCTTTTAAGTTAGAAGCACCGGTGTGATACCGACCTAAGATTCTCATGCTTGAGAATTAGTAGGTGGAATGAAAAAAAGACCGACAGGGGATATATAAATGTCGGGGTAGTGGATGGAGGTGCCGTACAAAGGACATCTGCGAGTGTGATAAGAAAGACTGATAGAGGATAATTGCTGATTAATGGGAGGAAGGACCGCACAGAGGATAACTATGACCGTGTTTGTGCACTAGCAAAAGAGAACTGCCTGGTGTGGTGTGTGTATTCTGAGGATTAGGAAAGAGACCCTCTCTTCTCGGAGAAGAAGGACCATATACACCTGACATGGGTGCTAGAGTGGAGACGCCAATAGTGGACCGTGGTACCAACATGATCCGTACATGCTAGATCCTTCGCAACAACTGCAATCTCCTCCTTGATTGGCTGAGGTGGCTGCAGGGATATCGGTCATCATGTATAATCGCCCATTTTAATGTGAGGGTGTTACATATTTTTAACGTGGGGGAGAATGAAACAGCGTAACAGCTGGCTCAAAATACTTTAGACTGTGAAAGGTTCTAGAGCGGTAAGATTTTCAGAGTAGAGGGTAGCTCTGGATGACCAGGAACGACGGAGGCTCTGGGATGGACTCTGAGAATTATGGATCTCTCTCTGGGGAAGACACTTGGTAGGTTGGATACGCGTCATCATCTTGATGTGGGTGAAATTTTGACCATTAAAGATTCCCCCAACTTCCCTATTTGCCTGAGTCTGCGGAAGAGAAGTTGGAGAAGTGAAGATACTCGGATGAATTATTAATGCCTTAAAACTCATTATGACGTTTGTAGGTAAATGAGTACACGATGAATCTCTTCAGATCCTTATGGATCTTCTGAAATTAATTGTGAATTGCATAGTTGACTATCAGTTATCACATCAGGCGGCTGAATCTCACGAAGGTTGTGTCTTACGTTTTTTCGAATCCTAGCGTCATTATGACTTGATTGTAAGATTTTATGACTTGACGGTGAAGGTTGATCTTATGCTTTTACTGTTGACCTAAAATCTCAGAATTGTGAGCCGATTTTTCAGAGATTGAAAATTTGAATTGGAGACGATTTGACTTCTCGTGAGAGATCTATGATAGAAAATCCACTTCTCAACCATGGCAGTCAGATTGGATCATGCACGAGTAGAGGCTTGACGACCACTCTGACTCTTCAAACTCCATCTCCAATGTACAAAAAAACTTCCACCTTTCACTCTCTGTCTGTGTAAATGTGAGTGTCGAGTGTTCAAGAAGAACCTCCACAAGACCTTGGACAGCCCCAACAACTCGTCGTCAATCATCAGCACCGATGCCAAAACCCATCTTTTACTCACCTTCCACAATCTGAGCCTCTGATTGTTAATCTCACATTAAAGGTGGACCAATAACCTTGGTTATTTGTTGGATTCCTAATTAAGGTTAACTGATATTAAGGGTGCCCATATTAAAGTCACATTTATATAGTTTATATAATCTTTTGAGATATAAGGGTACCATGATGGATGGTATTATTTCAAGGGTTTATTTGCAAATATGCGACCCACTTTTCTCCTCCTGCAAAGAATTACAATCTCCTCTCTCATAATTTTTGAGAACCCATCAGTAAAAGAAAAACTAAGAGTTTTGTGTAAGGAAAAGGAGATAGAGAAAAGAGGTTATTTGCATTAGGGTTTGCAGGATCAAAAGGAAGGAATCAAGGTCTTCTTCAACCTTCATCTAATCTTCTCCAATGGCTTCAGGTATGGGGATTTAATGTATATGTATATTAATCACGTATTCAATTCTTGAGATGATATTGATTCTTGATTCATGGCTGTTAATCCGCATAATAGTTGCTTTTATTTCTTACATTTGGTATCAGAGCCGTGTTAAGAATCAATACATCTTGGATTAAAGATTATGGTAAATTAGGGTTTTTGATTAATGTTCATAAATCAAATTTTTTGATCTTTTAATTATGGAATTAATAGAGGATTACATAACCCTAATATCATGTTCATACTCCTCTAATTATGCAATTAATAGGGATCAAAATTTAGGATTAAGAAACCCTAATTTTCCCTAATTTTTGATTAAGTCATCGGAACAGGAACTGCCATTTGATAACTGTTTCGTCGACTATTAGTCGACTAATCATATGTTATAGCCGACTAATTTATTTTCCCGAAAGTTGAGAAATCTCTGTTTCTAACAGGAGTCGACTTATATGTTTGATTAGTCGACTAGTAAAGTGTATAGTCGACTAACCATTTTTGCCAAGTCGACTAATATTTAACCGAGAGTTTGCCTTCCAACAGGAGTCGACTAATAATATGTGTAGTCGACTGATAAAATTTGTAGTCGACTAATTATAGGGTATAGTCGACTAACTTTTCCTTGCCCTAGTCGACTAGACCTAAATGTGTAGTCGACTTGACTTGACTCAAGTCGACTAGTCTTTCCTTATAGTCGACTTGACTTGACCCAAGTCGACTAGTCTTTCCTTGTAGTCGACTAATGGTTGTTTATAATCAATCATTAAAGTATGTTACACATTTAAGTTATTGTGTTAATATTGATTGATGTTGGTCAAGTAATAGAATTGAAGTATTATGGCATTTCTCAAATAAAAGATTAGAGAATATTATTGGTTAGTTTTTGTATTCATAAGGCTTATTGATCTAGTAGTTGCCAAAGTGACCTATGTTAGTAAACCTTATGAATATACAACTACATAAAAGACTTGTCAATGTAAGTGACATTAAAGACAATAATACTCTCAATGGCGGTTCTAGTTAGGAGATTGGGACTGGCCCAAAGGAAAATCTCTTTCAAATAATTATGAACCGGGGTAGGGTAGTGTAATTTATGTAACTTAGTGGTGTGAAATTGGATACCCAAAGGTAACATGACTTACTATCTAAGTGACATAAATTATATTAGACCTACGTAGGTGATAAAAGTTCTCACCTGAAGAGTGAACACTAGATATGCTTAGGTTTCGCCCAAAGGAGAAATCAAAGTGATATCAATAGTTCATCTTAATTAAATTTAAGGTTATTGTATTGATTCGTGGCCTAATGTGAGCAATGTCCTATTATGTTTCAGTGAACGTCCCTACTTCCCTTCACACTCATGCCACTAGCATTCCAGCCCTGGATGGTACAAATTTCTCTGAGTGGTTTGAGCATGTACAGTTTACACTGGGTGTCCTGGACCTAGACATGGCCCTTTTGGTAGAGAAACCTGATGAAGTGACTGCTGAAAGTACAGCAGAGCAGGTTAGCCATGCCAAAGCTTGGGAAAGGTCGAATAGACTCAGTCTCATGTTCATAAAGATGACCATAGCCAATAACATCAAGACTTCCCTCCCACATACTACTAGTGCATCTGAACTTTTATCTGCTGTAAAAGACCGATTTAAGTCTGCAGATAAGTCATTAGCTGGCACCCTTATGGCTGAACTTACCACCATGAAATATGATGGTAATAGAGGAGTTCAACAACACATTCTAAATATGACTGATAAGGCTGCTAAGTTAGGATCACTGGGTATGAAAGTAGATGAATCCTTCTTGGTACAGTTCATCCTCAACTCACTTCCTCCTCAGTTTGGGCCATTCAAGATTCACTACAACACTCATAAAGATAAGTGAAATTTGAATGAGTTAACTGGTATGTGTGTACAAGAGGAAGTGAGACTGAGGCAAGAAGGGCATCACTCAATATTGGCAGTAACTCAAGGAGGTATCCATAAGAAAGGTAAATATGGAAGAGGTAAGAGATTTCCATCAAAGAAAGGGCATGACCATGAGGAAAGTAGTCAAGGTCATGGAAAGGTCTTCACTGTCAAGTGCTACTTCTGTGGCAGAAAGGGACATGTGAAGAAGGACTGCAACAAGAGGAAAGCTTGGTTCGAAAAGAAAGGTATAAATCTTTCTTTTGTATGTTATGAATCAAATCTTGCTGAAGTACCTTCTAATACTTGGTGGATTGACTCTGGAGCTACAACTCACATAACTAATTCAATGCAGGGATTCCTTACAACCCAGAAACCGAAGGAAAGTGAGAGATTCGTCTTTATGGGGAACCGTCTCAAAGTGGAGGTCGAGACTGTTGGTACTTACCGACTAATCTTAGAGACGGGACATCAGATGGATCTTGAGGATACTTTTTATGTACCTTCGATTTTTAGGAACTTAATGTCATTATCCAAATTAGATGTTTTTGGATATTCTGTTTTATTCAATTGTGAAAAACTCAGTTTAATGTATAATTCAATGTCGGTTGGACATGGAATTTTATGTGATGATTTATATAAAATTTCATTGAATGATGAGTTTGCACAATCTTTATTATCTCTGCATTCGAATATTGGTATTAAACGTGGCTTAATTAATGAAAAGTCCTCTATCTTGTGGCATAGACGACTGGGGCATATCTCCAGGGATAGAATAATAAGATTAGTGAAGAATGGGATTTTGGATAACCTAGACTTCACTGATTTTGATGTGTGTGTGGATTGCATAAAAGGAAAGCAAACAAAACACACCAAGAAAGGTGCCACAAGAAGTAAAGAGCTTCTTGAAATAATTCATACAGATATTTGCGGACCACTCTCCATTCCATGTTTTACGGGAGAGAGATATTTCATTACCTTTATAGATGATCTGTCACGTTATGGTTATGTATATCTAATTAATGAAAAGTCTCAGGCTGTTGACATCCTTGAGGTGTTCATTACAGAAGTCGAGAGACAATTAGATAGAAAAGTTAAAATCATAAGATCAGATCGAGGTGGTGAATTTTATGGTAGATATGATGAGTCAGGACAAAATCCTGGCCCATTTGCCAAATTTCTAGAAAAGCGTGGCATTTGTGCTCAATACACAATGCCAGGTACGCCTCAGCAGAATGGTGTTGCTGAAAGGCGAAACCGAACACTTATGGATATGGTTAGGAGCATGATGAGCTTCTCTAATGTACCCATTTCATTGTGGAATGAAGGCTTAAAGACTGCTATGTATATCTTAAACAGGGTTCCTAGTAAGGCAGTCCCAACAACTCCTTTCGAGTTGTGGACTGGTAGGAAACCTAGTTTAAGACATTTACATGTTTGGGGTTGTCCAGCAGAGACTAGAATATATAATCCACAAGAAAAGAAATTAGACTTAAAAATAATATCTGGGTATTTCATTGGTTATCCAGATAAGTCTAAGGGATACAAATTTTATTGCCCTAACCATAGTACAAGAATAGTTGAAACTGGTAATGCCAGATTTCTGGAGAATGGTGAATTTAGTGGGAGTGATGAACCAAGAAAGGTAGATCTTGAAGTAGTAAGGGTAGATATCCCAATTACCTTTCCTTCAAGAGAAATTGTTGTCCCTCAGCTTGATCATCAAGTTGAGATACCAGAACAACATATTGATATTGGTTCACCACTCCATGAGGATATCGCCATTGAAAATATTGTAGAACCACCACAACCGGCAGCTTTGAGAAGATCTCAAAGGGAAAGAAGATCCGCCATTTCAGATGATTATGTGGTGTATCTACAGGAATCTGATTATGATATTGGGATAAATAAAGATCCAGTTTCATTTTCACAAGCCATAAAATGCAATGATTCTAGTAAATGAATTGATGTTATGAATGATGAGTTGAAATCTATGGACCAAAATCAAGTCTGGGATCTCGTTGAATTGCCTGATAACTGTAAGAAAGTCGGGTGTAAATGGGTCTTTAAGACCAAGCGCGACTCTAAAGGCAATATCGAACGATATAAGGCCAGACTTGTGGCTAAAGGTTTCACTCAGAAGGAAGGCATTGATTATAGAGAAACCTTCTCTCCAGTATCAAAGAAGGACTCTCTTAGAATCATTATGGCACTTGTAGCTCATTATGATTTGGAGTTACATCAAATGGATGTGAAAACTGCTTTTCTGAATGGAGATTTGGATGAGGTAATTTACATGGAGCAACCTGAAGGGTTCGCAAATGAAGGTAAAGAACACTTGGCTTGCAAATTAAAGAAATCCATATACGGACTTAAACAAGCTTCCAGGCAATGGTATATAAAGTTTAATGATACCATTACATCTTTTGGATTTACAGAAAACACTGTTGATCAGTGTATATATCTAAAGATCAGTGGGAGCAAGTTTATTTTTCTGGTTCTGTATGTGGATGACATCTTGTTAGCCAGTAGTGATATTGGTTTGCTGTATGAAACTAAAAGCTATCTTACCAAGAATTTTCAGATAGTTGATATGGGTGAGGCAACTTATGTTATTGGCATAGAGATCTTCAGGGATAGATCTCGAGGATTGCTAGGATTGTCTCAGAAAGGTTATATCAATCGAGTCTTGGAAAGATTTCATATGGAAATGTGTTCAACCAGTCCTGCACCCATTATGAGGGGTGACAAATTAAGTGGGAGCCAGTGTCCTAGAAATGACTTAGAAAAGGGTCAAATGCAGAAAGTTCCTTATGCGTCAGCAGTTGGGAGCTTGATGTATGCACACACTTGTACCAGGCCAGATATCAGTTATGCTGTTGGGATATTGGGAAGATACCAGAGCAATCCAGGAATGGAGCACTGGAAATTAGTTAAGAAGGTTATGCGGTATCTTCAAGAGACGAAGGACCATATGCTCACATACAGGAGATCAGATCAGTTGGAGGTGATCGGCTATTCGGACTCAGATTTTGGTGGTTGCCCAGATAGCAGGAAGTCTACCTCAGGATTTATTTTCTTACTAGCAGGTGGGGCAATCTCGTGGAAGAGTGTAAAGCAGTCTATCATTGCTTCATCCACGATGGAGGCTGAGTTCATAACTTGTTTTGAGGCCACAAATCATGCATTATGGTTAAGGAATTTTATCTCAGCACTTGGTGTAGTTGACTCTATTACCAGGCCGCTGAAGATATATTGTGACAATACAGCAGCCGTTTTCTTCTCTAAGAATGGTAAGTACTCTAATGGTTCTACACACATAGAACTGAAGTACTTGGTGGTTAGAGAAAGAGTTGAGAAACAGAAAGTGTCAATTGAAAGTATAAGTACCACTTTAATGGTTGCTGATCCAATGACAAAAGGATTGCCTCCAAAGACATTTAAGGAACATGTTTTAGAATGGGTCTTTTGGACAATTTGTAAATGTATATTTTGGTACTTATGTAATTGACATTATTGCGCAATAAAAGGTTGTTTCTGTGTTTCCTGTTATCCAATTATGTGTGCACATATTTTATATGGATGTATGTTAAACAGGAAATGTCTTTACAAGACAATTACAGGGGTCATTATGGTTATGAACTCAATTAGTAAGGGTTATCAATGTTGTGGTACATAGAAGGGAGTATGACGTGGATGTTGTATAACCGCTATGACTCGCATTGGTGGTCCAAGGTAATTGCAGTATTACAGTATTTCATATTTG
Organism: Agave tequilana; assembly: GCA_038442645.1. NCBI lineage: Eukaryota > Viridiplantae > Streptophyta > Magnoliopsida > Asparagales > Asparagaceae > Agave > Agave tequilana. The sequence goes on along the minus strand of JAVJIF010015417.1, from coordinate 69,931 downwards.
GGCTTATCAGTTGTTGTTTTTTTTTTTAAATTCGTGATCACGTGTCAAGGTTTTTCGGTATGGAATCCAATAGAGTCAAAAATGATTTACAAATGAGTCTTTTCTTTTATTTGTTTTCTAAAGTTTTAACCTAATCGGTTAATGGTCCAAGTGGGAGAATGTTAATCTCACATTAAAGGTGGACCAATAACCTTGGTTATTTGTTGGATTCCTAATTAAGGTTAACTGATATTAAGGGTGCCCATATTAAAGTCACATTTATATAGTTTATATAATCTTTTGAGATATAAGGGTACCATGATGGATGGTATTATTTTAAGGGTTTATTTGCAAATGTGCGACCCACTTTTCTCCTCCTGCAAAGAATTACAATCTCTTCTCTCATAATTTTTGAGAACCCATCAGTAAAAGAAAAACTAAGAGTTTTGTGTAAGGAAAAGGAGATAGAGAAAAGAGGTTATTTGCATTAGGGTTTGCAGGATCAAAAGGAAGGATCAAGGTCTTCTTCAACCTTCATCTAATCTTCTCCAATGGCTTCAGGTATGGGGATTTAATGTATATGTATATTAATCACGTATTCAATTCTTGAGATGATATTGATTCTTGATTCATGGCTGTTAATCCGCATAATAGTTGCTTTTATTTCTTACACTGATTACAGTAAACAAAAGCACAAAAAGTCATTAAAAACCCCAGAAAGAAACCACCACGAGAATTGATTATTGAGGCACAAGAGATCGAGAGGGCGAGATAGAGGAGAGGAGAGGTAAGGGATAGAGCGTGGAGAGGAGAGGACGGCGACCGGATCTGATCAGCGACGGGAGAAGAGAGGAGAGGAGAGGGCGGCCAAAATCGAGGAAGAAGAAGAAGAGAGAATAAAGACTGCAGAAGTATCAGGAAGAAAGAGAGAAACATGGGCATCATTATTAACATCCGTCTGATTATTTTTGCCATCCAATGACCGACCTTTGAGTTCGCTAGAAAATTTGGGCGAATCGTTCCATTTTAAAAAAAAAAAAAAATATTAAGTGTTGAATATCTTGCATCTAAATATTTTCTCGTCTAAATTTTTTCCTATGAAGATTGATTTTCCTTCTTAACACGTGCATCACACGTGTCAATAATCTAGTGATCCTATAAAAGCACGTCCCCATATTTTAATTCAAAATTTCACTATTATTATATTAAACTTAGATCAAAGCAAAGAAACCCAAAATGTAAGTTGCACAGTCCTATATCTTTAAAATTGGCCTATTTTTCAGAATTCTCTCTCAAAGTTTTTCTTATTCAAGCTGAAATTTTGGAGAGCCTAGTCCTTAAGGGTGCCACCGGATACGGATTATCCGCGGATATCCGCATCCGAATCCGCCTCCAATCCGGATACGGATATCATTTTTTCACATCCGTCAATATTCGTATCCGTATCCGTATCCGAAAGGTAGGTGCGGATACGGATATGGTAAAAGTAATATCTTATTTGTATCCGATCCGATATCCGAATGTTGCGTGCTTCATAATGATATCGGTAAGGAGAAGACTATTCTTCAATGGAATAAGGTATTAAATTTTGATATTTGAGTTGGTGAAAAAGTAATAGTGAAAAGTATTCGATTCTTGCAAGAGCATCACATGATATTTTGAGTATTTCGACATCAACCATGTCATCCGAATCGGCATTTAGCACCGGAGGACGTGTAATCTATTATTATAGAAGTCAAATGACAATGAATACGATGAATGTATTGATATGTACACAATAATATCATAGTATGTATCACATTTAATATTGTAATAGATGAGATAAAAAGTAATATAAGTATTTCTGTTTAATTTATCTTTAACCATATCCATTTTTAACACATCCGATTAGTATCCGCATCCGATCCGCTAATATCCGATTTATATCTGATATCCGATTTTGGCGGATACGGATATCATTTTTCCACATCGCCAATATCCGTATCCGTATCCGTATCCGAAGGTTGGGTGCGGATATGGATATGGTAGAGGTAATATCCGATCCGTATCCGATCCGATGGCACCCCTACTAGTCCTCCAACGATGAAGACAACTTTTAGGCATGCCCCTATGCTTGGCCATTTTCGATTGACCTCTTGTTGATTGTAAGTAATGCCAAAATATTTAAAAGGTAATTAAAGACTCTTTACTATGTTGAAGAGTTCATTAAAGACTTTTTATTTATTTAAGAGTTAATTAAACTCTTTTTAGTACATTGAAGAGTTGATTAAAGAATTTATTGCACTTAAGAGTTGATTATAAAGACCAGTGAGTCTTGTTTCATGAGAGCCTGACATTTATTAAATTCGGTCCATTTATTATTATGTCTCTTATGGAATCCAAAATGCTTAATGGGCCCCCATAGATAATAAAGCCTTGAGGAGCCTTCATGGGCCACAGCCCAAGGGAATTGCAGGCCTATGGGGAGTGTGCAATGCACGTGTCGTAAACCTAAGTAATAGGAGAAGGCATATATGTCGGATCATCCTTCAAGTTTATAAAATTATTTTCAATAATTATCAGAAAATTAAAATTGTAGCAAAGTAGATATTTGGCATTATTTTCTTACCCAAACACCTTAGTTCAAATCTCACTATTTGAGGTGTTTATACATTATTTTTTAATAACCTTTTCCTCATCTTTTTCTTTATTCCTCTAATAAAATATTTATTTATTATTAAATTCAAATTTACTTTTCTTTTTCCTCTACCTTTTTTCTTATTCTCCAATAAAAACTTTTATCGCACGGTAGCAAATGCCAGTTTTATCAATTCAAAAAGGGAAAAATAAATAGAAATATTATATTAATTCTCAAACACACTTTTTTATTTCTTTTATCTTGCCTTTTTTCTCTATTTCTCCAACAATTATTATTATTTTTCAACACAATTTTTTATTAATTCAAAAATATAAAAAGTTTGAAATGATATACTATTAAGAAATAAAATATGTAATAATAACGGTGGATTATTTAGAATAATATAAAGATTATAATAGTATAAATATAGGTTACACTCTATTAAAAAGTAATGGAGTTTAATTCTAAAGACAATTATAATATATTAATAATGCCAAAGTTTTAACATATTATTAATTTAAGACTAAGGTCATGAATTTTTTTTTTTTTTTAAAGTACTAGAGTTATACATTTTCTTCTAATCAAATTTTCAATAAATTTAATAGTAATATATTTTATTAATTCAAATATCCACAAACATCTGAGAAACCATATTTGTAAAGTTTTCAGGTTAGGCTTTAAACATTTAATGTTTTTAAGGTTACATATATATATAATAAAGTGTAATATTACTCTGCTATAATCACACTAAAAAATGATCTTATTTCGTCATTGTCTGTAGTTGTTTTGAACGAGTGATGGTGGGAGATTTAGATTGGTGGAAGAAAGTACCCTGCGCTCCCCCAAGTCCAAAGTTTTGGCTACGTCAATGCATCTTTGCACATTAATATTGTGAGAATAATTAAGGATATATTGAATGTTAATAAGGACAGGCATGAAAATTGTAAAATTTATTCAAAATAGATTTTTTTTAATGAAATGCCATTAGTTTAGCTAGGCTACTTTCAGAAATATTAAGAGCGTGATACTCTCTCTTGAATTGGTTAAATCGTCATTTTAAATTCAAGCTTCACACCGTTGAAAATGTGTTAGTTTCTAGGATCAACCTGACAACTAATTAATATCACTAAAATATCACCGATCTAATTGATGAGGTCGGTTAATATCAATCAGGAGGGAGATTTTCCGTTCATTAGTTATTAAACACCACACCACTGCTCAATATACTGAATATACTTTTGTTTGAGAAAATGGAGCGCTTGTGCGGGCATGGTGTCCCTCTAATCGCGTGCGAAAACTCCAAGTACCCAAAGGGCACATTCTTTGTTCTCATTTTTCTCTATTTAAACACTTCAAACTTCTATCCCTGTTCAATGTGAGACTAAATGCTTTCAATTACTTTTAGTCCCATTTTGAATTTGAATTAGGCAAACTTTAAACTTGAATATCTCATTCATTCGAAGTCGGAATTGAACATGTAAATATACCACGTTCATTCCCAATGGAAGGACAACACACTCAAACCATTATCTAATTAATTCAATCAATGGATCTCATCGTAATTCAACTCAAAGATTCACATTTATTCTTCATATTTCTAACAATATGCTCTACTACTCATAAACTAATTAGAAATAAATTTTTAAAGATTTTCATATTGTTTTACTTATGCATAAAATGAGGAAAAGAAAATGACGTTTTTGAGAGACCCATAACGGCTTAATTTTGAGACCACTTTAAAAAAAAAAAATTTAAAAATTTTGGTCTTGATTAATTTTTGCCTTAATAGTCAGTAGAGCATATCCAACGGTGTTAGCCTTGAATCTGAGTGGTAACTTAAACAATTCAAAGTGTATATATATCAAAACTTCCAGAAGTAACCAGGCTCTAACTCATGCCCACGCCATCAGCCCATCATCTCTCTACTCCCTCAAAAATTATTAACACAGAAAGCTCTTGTAAAGTCTGATCAAATTATTGGACCATCAGAGACGCATCTTGGTCACCGGCACCTCTGACCTCAACATGCCATTGATACACGTGGCAGAGCTCTCTCCTCTCATTGGTCGCAACCTAACAATTCTGCAGTGGGCCCCAGGCAGTGCGCTTACCTGTCATCACAGGTTACCTGCCACGAGACTTGTTCCTTGAGTCATCAACCTGAAGCTTGAAAATTTTCAAAGATATCCATTTATGATGTTGAGTAAGTTTAGACTTCTGAAGCTTGGCTTCGCATTTTCTTGCCAAGAAATGGGCAAATCTTCCATTCTTCTCTCAACCACTCTCAGTTTAGTTAGAGAACTTCAAGAAAAGTTAGCTCTGGTCAAGTTGCTGGCATCATGCATTAGGTTTCTTAATTGTGCTTAAAAGAGCCGTGTGCTAATAGTGCTAATAGTCGTACTTCTAATATAAGATTAAGCATTAGGATCAGTGTTAATTTTTCTCTTAATCAAACTCTAATGAAAGTACAGTGTTTGTTGTTTTCCAAACTTAATTAGGAACCTGATCACTCCATGTGGCTGATTAACTTCCACATCTAAATAATTTGTGTGTCATGTGACTTCCGATTTAGACTAATTTGTTGATCAATCAAAATTATGTATTTTTTATATAAATAATTATGGTTCACACAGGGCCTTTTGGTTAAGGGTGGAAGTGAGGAAATGAGGAATTGAGGAAGTGGTAATAATTCCCTTTGGAACTTGGGAATTGGTTAGTAAGTTTTCCGGTGTTTGGATGTTGTTGGGAAGTGTGGTTTGGAAATGTTTTTGTCTTTTCCGGTGTTTGGATGGTAATGTGAAAGTGAAAGTGGAAAAGTTGACCAGAAAGTTGACCGTAAAATAAAATTAAAAAAAAAATTAATTAAGAAAAATAAAAAATGGACTTTATTAGAATGCAAGTGATATTTACATGATCAAAAATTAACTATTTTGTGTTACAACTTATTACAAATGAAATTTATATGACCACAAAATTAACTGTAGCACTCTAGAAGTGAGGAAATGATTGTGTAAAAGAGAAAAGAGAAAAGGAAAAGGAGTTTCTTATTTTCTTTTTCCGGTGTTTGGATAGATAGGGAAATGAGCAATATACTTCCCTATTTCCTTACTTCCGTCCACTTCCTTGCATACAAACAGCCCCAGATGAAGATGAGTACTGTAACATAACTGGCTTGAATGTTGTGTGTGTGTGTGTGAGACACTGTAGCTTTAAAAGAGCTAGGTCAACAATCCATGCTTTCAAATAGAACACATATGAATGAAAAGTCCTCCAAAATAGTTCAAATGATAACAAGAAGCTTGTGATAGAAAAATATATCAACCCATTTTTTTTTTTTTGTTTTTAAGCCCCTGCCATTCACACAACAACAAAGACTCGGACTTCCTTTTGTTTTGACTTGATGACCCTTCCCTCTGTCAAAATCCCGCCGGCCAACCCCTGCTGTCTTATTTTGAACCTTTCTCCTCTCCTCATCTCTCCTGCAAATATTTATACAGCAAATTAATTCCCTCTGGATCTCAAAACAAGCAACAAACAGAAATGATGAAGAGCTCCTCCAACTTCTTCATCATCTCTGTCTTCATTGTCACCTTCATCTTCTCTCTTTCAGTTTTGGGTTCTGCTCATTCGCCACTCTCGTCGTCGTCGCCGTGGGAGACATTCCTCAACCTCACCGACTGCCACAACGGTGAGGCCAACCCCGTTCTTCCGGAACTCAAGAAATACCTCCATTACTTCGGCTACCTTGCCGCCTCTCCAAACTTCACTGAGTCGTTCGACGACGAACTCGAGTCCGCGCTCAGAACCTACCAGCAGAACTTCGGACTCGACGTCACTGGCGTCCTCGACCTCTCCACCATCATGCAGCTCATCTCCCCCCGGTGCGGGTCCCCGACATCATCAACGGCACCTCCTCCATGTCCTCCGGAAAGCTCGCCGGCCGCCACCTCTACGCCTACTTCCCCGGCGAACCCACCTGGCCCCCCTCAAGCGCCAGCTCACCTACGCCGTCACCTCCACCTCCGCCGTCAGCATCGACCCGTCCGTCCTCCGCTCCGTCTTCGCCCGCGCGTTCGGCCGCTGGTCGGCCGCCACGAACCTAAACTTCACGGAGGTGACGTCAGAGTCTGACGCTGACATCACCATTGGGTTTTACAGCGGGGACCACGGGGACGGGGAGGCGTTCGACGGGGTGTTTGGGGACGCTGGCGCACGCGTTCTCGCCGACGGACGGGAGGTTCCACTTGGACGCGGCGGAGCAGTGGGTAGCGGAGGGGGACGTGGCGGAGGCGGGGTCGGTGAACGCGGTGGATCTGGAGTCGGTGGCGGTGCACGAGATCGGGCACTTGCTGGGGCTGGGGCACTCGTCGGTGGGGGAGGCGATCATGTACCCGACGATCAGGACGAGGACGAGGAAGGTCGAGCTGGCAAAGGATGACGTGGAGGGGTGCAGAAGCTGTACGGGAGCAACCCGAATTATGCGGGCGGGGGTCGACGGCGGCGGGGAATCAGAGGGACCGATGGTGGTGGTGGGGGGCGGGGTCGGGGTTGTTGGGAGGGGTTGTTGGATCGGTTTCTGGTGGGGATAGTGATGGGTTTGTAGACTTTTACTTTTTTTTTTTTCTTCTTTTTTTTAATTTTAGTTTTTGGTTCATAGTTCTTGATATTCTTTCTTAATACACTTACGTGATATAGTTGTTGTTGTATATAGATTATGAATACCAAATACAATTCATTGTATTTTGTATCACTAGTTTTTTTCTCTTCTCTTCTGAGTCTTCTTTTTGTTTTTTCTTTAAAAGAGTAAAAAAGAATAGACTCTAATTAAATGGCTAAATTTATTAGAGTCCAAAAAACAGGAAAAGAACAATAAGGGAAAATTGTCTTTGAGCCCCTGTATAGTAGTTCCCCATCCCAAAAAGTCCTTTTCTTTTTTCGCTTGTCAAGAAACCACTTCGTTAAGTTTGGCGTATAATTGATTAGACTCCGTTGTCCCACCAAAAAGAATATCACGAATTCGATTTCTGTGTGTGAATCACACACATTATTATAAAAAAGTCAATCTCTCATTGATACGCGGATAAGAGGTCGAGTTTCAGGGTGCAAGCTTTAAAGTCTTTAGACTTTTTATAATATAATAATGTGTTAACATGAGATTGATCCTCTTATAATATGTTTGTGTGGCTCACACATAAGAACTGGATCCGAATATCATGCATTATGTTTGTCGTAATGACAGTATTGTGTTTCTTTGAGTTGACACTGAACAAAGTAACTAGTGCAGTGTGTTGACACACATTTAATGCTCGTTATGCGCTGCTTATTGGTGGCTCCCAATTTATCCAACTTTCTCTATTATTTGTTCGCTCTTCTCTATTATTTGTCCACCTCAATCTGATTCGATAGATGCACATTAATATAGAAAACGTTGACAGAGATCTTTCTGTTAATCTCACATTAAGGTGGACCAATAACCTTGGTTAATTAACATTGGATTCCTAATTAAAGTTAACTGATATTAAAGATGCCCATATTAAAGTTACATTTACATATAAGTCAATAATAACATGAGGTATAAAGGAACCATGATGGGTGGTTTTATCTCAGGGTTATTTTAGTAAATGTTGGACCCTCTTCTCTCCTCCTGAAAAGAATATAACCTAGGCTCATTATTTTATGAGTATGAAAGAGAATTCCATCATAATTGCAAGGTTGTGAAAAGAAAAGGAGACAGAGAGAAGAAGGGTCTGCATTAGGGTTCTTGCAGGATTAAAGAGAAAGATCAGATCTTCATCCATCTACGTTCTTCTTCCATCTTTCAATGGCTTCAGGTATGGATTTAGTATTGTTTTAATTATGTATTTGATTTCTTGAGATGATTGATTCTAGATCCATGACAATTTATCCGCATTAAAGTTTATATAATATCTTACATTTGGTATCAGAGCCTGGTTTTAGAATCAATACATCTTGGATTATGGATTATGGAAAATTAGGGTTTTTGATTAACAGTTCATAAAATTAAATTTTGATCTTTTAATTGTAGAATTTAAGAGGATTTATTAACCCTAATGTTATGTTCAATTTCCTCTAATTATACAATTAATCGGGATCAAATTTCAGGAATTATTAACCCTAATTTTTCCCTAATTAAATATTTCCGCCGACAATCTGGAACTGCCCGCGATAACAGCTTCGTCGCCTATTAGTCGACTAGCCCGAAACACTAGTCGACTAAGTATTTTTCCAGAAACTTAAGAACTCTCTGTTTCGGTACAGGAGTCGACTAATTATGTTGAGTAGTCGACTAATAAAATGTATAGTCGACTAACTATTTCCCAAGTCGACTAATAATTTAACCGGAGAGTTGCCTTCCAACAGGAGTCGACTAATAAAATTTGTAGTCGACTAATAAATTTATAGTCGACTAATAATATTGGTATAGTCGACTAACCTTACGTTGCCCTAGTCGACTAGACCTAAATGTATAGTCGACTTGACTTGACCCAAGTCGACTAGTCTTTCTTGTAGTCGACTAATGCTTGTTTGATTCAATCATAATGTATGTTACACATTTAAGTCATTGTGTTAATATTGATTGATGTTGGTTAAGTAATAGAATTGAAGTATTATAGTATTACTCAAATAAAAGATTAGAGAATATTATTGGTTAGTTTTGTATTCATAAGGCTTATTGATTTAGTAGTTGCCAAAGTGACCTATGTTAGTAAACCTTATGAATATGCAACTACATAAAGACTTGTCAATGTAAGTGACATTAAAGACAATAATACTCTCGATGGCGGTCTAGTTAGGAGATTGGGACTGGCCCAAAGGAAAGTCTCTTTCAAATAATTAGGAACCGGGGTGGGGTAGTGTAATTTATGCAACTTAGTGGTGTAGAATTGGATACCCAAAGGTAACATGACTTACTGTCTAAGTAGCATAAATTATATTAGACCTACATAGGTGATAAAAGAGTCTCACCTAAAGAGTGAACACTAGATATGCTTAGGTTTCGCCCAAAGGAGGAATCAAAGTGATATCAATAGTTCATCTTCATAAATTAAAGATTTTGTATTGATTCGAGGCATTAATGTGAGCTACGTCCTATTTTGTTTCAGTGAACGTTCCTACTTCCCTTCACACTCATGCAACTAGCATTCCAGCCCTGGATGGTACCAACTTTTCTGAGTGGTTTGAACATGTACAATTTACACTGGGTGTTCTGGACCTTGACATGGCCCTTTTAGTAGAGAAACCTGATGAAGTGACTGCTGAAAGTACAGCAGAACAGGCTAGCCATGCCAAAACTTGGGAAAGGTCGAATAGACTCAGTCTCATGTTCATCAAGATGACCATTGCTAATAACATCAAGACATCACTCCCACATACCACTAGTGCATCTGAACTTTTATCTGCTGTAAGAGACCGATTTAAGTCTGCAGATAAGTCATTAGCTGGCACCCTTATGGCTGAACTTACCACCATGAAATATGATGGTAGTAGAGGAGTTCAACAACACATTCTAAATATGACTGATAAGGCTGCGAAGTTAGGATCACTGGGAATGAAAGTGGATGAATCCTTCTTAGTACAGTTCATCCTCAACTCACTTCCCTCTCAGTTTGGGCCATTCAAAATCCACTATAATACTCATAAGGATAAGTGGAATCTGAATGAGCTGACTGGTATGTGTGTACAAGAGGAAGTGAGACTGAGGCAAGAAGGGCAGCACTCAGTGTTGGCAGTAACTCAAGGAGCTATCCATAAGAAAGGTAAATATGGAAGAGGTAAGAGGTTTCCATTAAAGAAAGAAATGACCATGGAGAAAGTAGCCAAGGTCATAGAAAGGTTTTCACTGTCAAATGCTACTTCTGTGGCAGAAAAGGACATGTGAAGAAGGACTGCAACAAGAGGAAGGCTTGGTTCGAAAAGAAAGGTATGAATCTTTCTTTTGTATGTTATGAATCAAATCTTGCTGAAGTTCCTTCTAATACTTGGTGGATTGACTCTGGAGCCACAACTCATATAACTAATTCAATGCAGGGATTCCTTACAACCCGAAAACCGAAGGAAAGTGAGAGATTCGTCTTTATGGGGAACCGTCTTAAAGTGGAGGTCGAGGCTGTTGGTACTTACCGACTACTCTTAGAGACGGGACATCAGATGGATCTTGAGGATACTTTTTATGTACCTTCGATTTCTAGGAACTTAATGTCATTATCCAAATAGATGTTTTTGGATATTCTGTTTTATTCAGTTGTGGAAAACTCAGTTTAATGTATAATTCAATGTCGGTTGGACACGGAATTTTATGTGATGGTTTATATAAAATTTCCTTGAATGATGAGTTTGCACAATCTCTTTTATCTCTGCATTCGAATGTTTGTATTAAGCGTGGCTTAATTAATGAAATTCCTCTATCTTGTGGCATAGACGACTGGGGCATATCTCCAGGGATAGAATAATAAGATTAGTGAAGAATGGGATTTTGGATAACCTAGACTTCACTGATTTTGATGTGTGTGTGGATTGCATAAAAGGAAAGCAAACTAAACACGCTAAGAAAGGTGCCACAAGAAGTAAAGAACTCCTTGAAATAATTCATACAGATATTTGCGGACCACTCTCCATTCCATGTTTTACGGAGAGAGATATTTCATTACCTTATAGATGATCTGTCACGTTATGGTTATGTATATCTAATTCATGAAAAGTCTCTGGCCGTTGACATCCTTGAGGTGTTCATTACAGAGGTCGAGAGACAATTAGGTAGAAAAGTTAAAATCATAAGATCAGATCGAGGTGGTGAATTTTATGGTAGATATGATGAGTCAGGACAAAATCCTGACCCATTTGCCAATTTCTAGAAAAGCGTGGCATTTGTGCTCAATACACAATGCCAGGTACGCTTCAGCAGAATAGTGTTGCTGAAAGGCGAAACCGGACACTTATGGATATGGTTAGGAGCATGATGAGCTTCTCCATTGTACCCAATTCATTGTGGAATGAAGCCTTAAAGACTGCTATGTATATCTTGAACAGGGTTCCTAGTAAGGCAGTCCCAACAACTCCTTTCGAGTTGTGGACTGGTAGGAAACCTAGTTTAAGACATTTACATGTTTGGGATTGTCCAGCAGAGGCTAGAATATATAATCCACAAGAAAAGAAATTAGACTCAAGAACAATATCTGGGTATTTCATTGGTTATCCAGAAAGTCTAAGGGGTACAAATTTTATTGTCCTAATCATAGTACAAGAATTGTTGAAACTGGTAATGCCAGATTCCTTGAGAATGGCGAAATTAGTGGGAGTGATGAACCAAGAAAGGTAGATCTGAGGAGGTAAGGGTAAATATCCCAATACCCTTTCCTTCAAGAGAAATTGTTGTCCCTCAACTTGATCATCAAGCTGAGATACCAGAACAACATAATAATGTTGGTTCACCACTCCATGAGGATATTGCCATTGAAAATATTGTAGAACCACCACAACTGGCAGCTTTGAGAAGATCTCAAAGGGAAAGAAGATCTGCCATTTCAGATGATTATGTGGTGTATCTACAGAAATCTGATTATGATATTGGGATAAATAAAGATCCAGTTTCATTTTCACAAGCCATAAAATGCAATGATTCTAGTAAATGGGTTGATGCTATGAATGAAGAGTTAAAATCTATGGACCAAAACAAAGTCTGGGATCTCGTCGAATTGCCTAATAACTGTAAGAAAGTCGGGTGTAAATGGGTCTTTAAGACCAAACGCGACTCTGAAGGCAATATCGAACGATATAAGGTCAGACTTGTGGCTAAAGGTTTCACTCAGAAAGAAGGCATTGACTATAGAGAAACCTTCTCTCCAGTATCAAAGAAGGATTCTCTTAGAATCATTATGGCCCTTGTAGCTCATTATGATTTGGAGTTACATCAAATGGATGTGAAAACTGCTTTTCTGAATGGAGATTTGGATGAGGAAATTTACATGGAGCAACCTGAAGGGTTCGCAAATGAAGGTAAAGAACACTTGGCTTGCAAATTAAAGAAATCCATATACGGACTTAAACAAGCTTCCAGGCAATGGTATATAAAGTTTAATGATACCATTACCTCTTTCGGATTTACAGAAAACACTGTTGATCAGTGTATATATCTAAAGACTAGTGGGAGAAAGTTTATCTTTTTGGTTCTGTATGTGAATGATATTTTGTTAGCCAGTAGTGATATTGGTTTGCTGTATGAAACTAAAAGCTATCTTACCAAGAATTTTCAGATGGTTGATATGGGTGAGGCAACTTATGTTATTGGCATAGAGATCTTCAGGGATAGATCTCGAGGATTGCTAGGATTGTCTCAGAAAGGTTATATCAATCGAGTCTTGGAAAGATTTCATATGGAAATGTGTTCAACCAGTCCTGCACCCATTATTAGGGGTGACAAATAAGTGGGAGCCAGTGTCCTAGAAATGACTTAGAAAAGGGTCAAATGCAGAAAGTTCCTTATGCGTCAGCAGTTGGGAGCTTGATGTATGCACACACTTGTATCAGGCCAGATATCAGTTATGCTGTTGGGATATTGAGAAGATACCAGAGCAATCCAGGAATGGAGCACTGAAAATTAGCTAAGAAGGTAATGCGGTATCTTCAGGGAACGAAGGACCTAATGCTCACATATAGGAGATCTGATCAGTTGGTAGTGATCGGCTATTCGGACTCAGATTTTGCTGGTTGCCCAGATGGCAGGAAGTCTACCTCAGGCTTTATTTTCTTGCTAGCAGGTGGGGCAATCTCGTGGAAGAGTGTAAAGCAGTCTATCACTACTTCATCCACGATGGAGGCTGAGTTCATAGCATGTTTTGAAGCCTCGAATCATGCATTATGATTAAGGAATTTTATCTCAGCACTTGGTGTAGTTGACTCTATTGCCAAGCCGCTGAAGATATATTGTGATAATACAGCAGCCGTTTTCTTCTCTAAGAATGGTAAGTACTCTAATGGTTCTAGACACATAGAACTGAAGTACATGGTGGTTAGAGAAAGAGTTGAGAAACAGAAAGTGTCAATTGAAAGTATAAGTACCACTTTAATGGTTGCTGATCCAATGACAAAGGGATTGCCTCCAAAGACATTTAAGGAAAATGTTGTTAGAATGGGTCTTTTGAGCAATCTGTAAATGTATGTTTTGGTACTTATGTAATTGACATTATTGCGCAATAAAAGTTTGTTTCTGTGTTTCCTGTTATCCAAATATGTGTGCACATATTATGTATGGATGTTTGTTAAACAGGAAATGTCTTTACAAGACAATTACAGGGGTCATTTTGATTATGGACTCAATTAGTAAGGGTTATCAATGTTGTGGTACATAGAAGGGAGTATGACATGGATGTTGTATAACCGCTATGACTCGCATTGGTGGTCCAAGCTAATTGCAGTATTACAGTATTTCATATTTGGGCTTATCAGTTGTTGTTTTTAAAATTCGTGATCACGTGTCAAGGTTTTTCAGTATGGAATCCAATGGAGTCAAAATGTTTTGAAAAATGAGTCTTTTCTTTTATTTGTTTTCTAAAGTTTTTAACCTAATCGGTTAATGGTCCAAGTGGGAGAATGTTAATCTCACATTAAGGTGGACCAATAACCTTGGTTAATTAACATTGGATTCCTAATTAAAGTTAACTGATATTAAAGATGCCCATATTAAAGTTACATTTACATATAAGTCAATAATAACATGAGGTATAAAGGAACCATGATGGGTGGTTTTATCTCAGGGTTATTTTAGTAAATGTTGGACCCTCTTCTCTCCTCCTGAAAAGAATATAACCTAGGCTCATTATTTTATGAGTATGAAAGAGAATTCCATCATAATTGCAAGGTTGTGAAAAGAAAAGGAGACAGAGAGAAGAAGGGTCTGCATTAGGGTTCTTGCAGGATTAAAGAGAAAGATCAGATCTTCATCCATCTACGTTCTTCTTCCACCTTTCAATGGCTTCAGGTATGGATTTAGTATTGTTTTAATTATGTATTTGATTTCTTGAGATGATTGATTCTAGATCCATGGCAATTTATCCGCATTAAAGTTTATATAATATCTTACACTTTCGTTACAAGATCATTTAATGCTCTGTAGCATAAATGTAGACTGATTTTGTGTTTAGTGAACAGATTCATCATTTTGGGTAATAATTTTTTTCCATATTATTTTAGAGAAAAAAATTATTGCTAATATAGTAAATATGGAAAAAAAAAATGTAAGCATAGAAACTTTCCACCTATAGTATACTATTTGTTCACCTATAGCTATATTATAGGATTTTCTTTAAATAAGCCTTGAATAATGTGAGATTCGTGAGATTTGTGAGATTCAAAGTTTTGATAACATTTAATACTTTATTTTACGAGAATTTGTCTACCTTTTATTGTATTATATGTAATTAGCAAAATGAAAATAAGAGAGTTTCTATTTACTGTTTTTTCTCGTAAACACATTAGATTATTATTTTTTTATTTGACTATTTTTTCTTAAAATTTATTTTTTTGAATTCTTTTATAGCACCAGTGCTCTAAATAAGTATTTTCATTATTTGCGTATAATAATTATATTGAACTAAACGATAGACAATTTTATATGAAATTATTGACATACTAAAAAAAAGTGGACAATTTTATAGAAAAAATAGAAGCAAAATTGTCCATTTTTTATAGTATGACAATAATGTGAACAATTTCAATAAGAAGTTGACAATTTTGACCCATAAGTGGATAGATTGAAAATAATGTGAAAATTTTCATATACAAGTGGACAATTAAATTTGTGGTGGATAATTTCAGTAATAAGTGGACAAGTTAACCTGTAAGTGCAGATAATAATGTGTAAGTGGACAGATTAAGGCTAAGTATAAAACTGATTATAAAAAGTGAACATTTCTTACAAAAATGATTTTAGTTCTATTTTTTTATATAGATGTGTCCATTTTTTATTTAGTATGTCTACATTTCATATAAAATTACCCACCTTTTAGTTCAATATATTTATTATTCTCAAATTAGTGATGCAATACCCCGATCCTGGGATAAGTACCCAGCGTGTCCTGATTTTTCGCTCATATTTTTCTATATTCTCCATATTTATTCTTCTTATACTATCATTTTTTTTGTTATTACTTGGTTTCGGACCCCGTATTTGGCGGATTCAGAGTTAGTCTGAGTCCAAACCTGTAACTCGATCTCTTTCATACAATGATACTTCTTGATTTGACTTTCTTGATGGTTAGGTTGGATCCATTTTAGTTTTAATATTATTTTTCAATATTTTAAATTTTTCTAAACTTTCTGGATTTTTTTATTTATTTTGAAAAATATCCTAAAATCGGTATCAATCGGTATCGCTGGTCTATTCTCAGATTTTTAATTTACAAACACAGTTGAATTTCTGAAATCTTCTTTCATATTATTTCTCAGGATTATATTTTCTATTTTAATATATTTTGAAGTCTTTTTTGAATTGGTCAAATTTTTATCAAATATAATAATAATATTATTTTCTTGTTTCTTTTCTTTCTTTATTTCCTTTTCTGTCTTTATTTCCTTTTCTTTTTCCCTTTTTCCCATTGGCTCCCACGTGGACTTCTCGTTATTCTGTAATACCCCGTTTCCAGACTACGTACTTAGTTGCGTATTCAGCTTTTCGATCGTATTTTTCGATTTACTTCCTGTATTTGACCGATTTCACTTTCAAATATCATTTTCCAATATACTAGATTTTCTAGGATTTTCTGGATTTTTCTTGAATTAAAATGAATTTCTTCAAAACCGGTGTCGACCAGTGTCGCTGATCGATTCTTGAAATTTTAATTCTCAAACAGTTAGGAATTTCTAGATGGTCCTTTAGACTTTATTTCTTAGAATCATATTCCCTACTTAAATACTTTTTCTGAGAATTTTATAAATTTATAAAAACTCCAACGGAGTCGGTAGATAACTGATTCCGGGATTTTTAGTTTTAAAACTATAAAGTATTTCTTAAAAAGGATTTCACTATTAGTCTTCATATATTATTCTTGATTTTTGGTAAAATTTTCAGATCATTCCGAGATATTTGAATTTCGGACTTTTTTCAAATAATTGCAAAATCCCACTCAATTTCCACCTCATTTCCCACTCACCTTCCCACCTAACCCCACTCATTCTCTCTCTCTCTCCCACAGCCGGCCAAGTGGCCAGGTGAGGGACACCTCACCCCTCCCTTTTTGCAAGAAAGCCCCTCTCATCCATCTAAATTCCAACTCCTTTACAAAATCCCAACCTTATAAATACATTTTCATTTGCAAATCACTCTTTTCTCCTCTTTCACTTCAACAAGAGAAACTTCTCCAAAAAAAATCCTCTCCTTCTTCAACCAAAACCCTAGCTCCAAGAACTCTCCAAACTCTTCATCTCCAGCTCAAGCCTCTTCCTTGGAGTTTGGATCGTGGCTCTCTCCGTCGCCAAGGATCATTTGGGAGCTACTCGTCGTCAACAACCTTTTCGAGCTCACTAACTCGAATCCAACGGTTCCAAGTGAGTATTTCACTCACCAAGACTTGAATTAGCCCTAGAACACTTGTATCTACACCTCTTGTACACCTAGGTCACCAAAAATCATGAATTGAACCATCAAACACAATTTCCAGAAAATCTGTTCTGTCACTGTTTTTCCCACGATTAGTCGACTTACCCTAGGAGCTAGTCGACTAGAACACTTAGCTGAAACTTAGCTTTTCTGGAAAACACAGTATTAGTCGACTTACCCCAAATATCAGTCGACTAATCTTTTCTGGACATAAATCTCAACTCTCTGGAAATCCCTATTAGTCGACTCCTGAATCCTCCTAGTCGACTAATCCTCCCTGGACCAGAAATCCAACTTTCTGTATCAACAGACTTAGTCGACTTAAATATCTGTTAGTCGACTGGAGACCCCTATTAGTCGACTAACCCTTACCCCTAGTCGACTAATTCTGACTGTGTGTCATAGTTAATTTCTGTTCTGAATTTGGTTCTTATATTTGTTACATGTGTATTATATCTTGCTTGTTCATGCTTCAATACTGGCTCTACATGACCTATTACTGGATGGATGTATCTCTTGTTATCTCATGACTTATTATTGCATGTACTCGTTTCATGACATGTTAAATAGTAAACATCACCACTTATCATGCCATCTCTTAAAACTAAGCATGATACACTTGACTTTTACATAAAAAGCACCAACTTACATATGGGTCGGGGGAAACATGCGGATATCGATACGTGTTCGTGTTTACAGTGGTATTAGGTATATTGTACAATCATATTCCGGTCTAACCTGAGAGCCTCCAGGGGACCGAGGGGAGTGCTTGCTCCCTATTCCTGAATACTGTCATGACAAAGGGCATACATAAGACCCTCCTGAATAGCCTAGCGGCTGGCTTCCGTCACCAAACAACGGAACAATCCTGGACCGTTATCCCGGGCATGTACGGGGTCCACTGTAAACATAGTTCGTCGATAACCCCGCTGTTTCCAATAACAACCTTGTATTACTAGGATATGGATCTATGTGCGCTGGGACGCTGGGTCACATAGCTAGATATCACAGTAAAGCAAGTAATAATAATAATAGACTAGAGCTATGCATTCATTCCTTTCTGACTTCAGTTCTATATGCTTTCCTTACCCGTTGGTTTATATTCATTATACTGTTCCAGTTTTCCTTATTCTTGTATCCTAGCCATTTGGCCATATATATTGTTTATCGTTATATGTCTTGATCCCTTGGATTTGCATATTCAGATTCCGAAGCTTGGAACGAAGTGGAGCCATCCACAGAGGACCAAGCTTACTTTAGCGAGCAAGCGGACTAGTTCCAGTCCCTTCGTGCCAGACTTACCTTTTGACTCACGAGATCCTCTTTCTACTTGTGAGCTTTTTGTATACATATTTGTATATATTTCTTTTGGACTTGGTTATGATGTAATACACATGTATTGTGTAATACTTTATAATATCCTGTGATAACTTTGTATGTGTACTTCTTGTGTTGGCATATGTATAGATACCACGCTTTGTCGTGTACTCTGTTTCTTGTTGTACTTTTTGCTTAGCGTATATACGTGTGGGGCAATTTCTGGCCTACGTATATACGTCGCAGTGACGTCCCCGTATCCGTGGAATCGGGGCGTTACAGGTTGGTATCAGAGCCTAGGCTCTCACACCTAAAGTACAATCAAGCAGCAAATTAATAATTTGCTGATGCCAACTACAATGTACAAAGTTATCTAGTCCTTCTTGATTCCTCCTGATTCCATCCCTTGTGTCCTAAATTCCTTCCATTTTTCCAATTCCAGTTTTCTATTCCTAACTCGGTATGGAGCGAAGGACAGGCCGTAACCACTCGGGGCAAGCATCGAATGGACCCACAGGGGAGAATGTGGATATTTTGAAGGTCATTCAGACCATGATGGAAAACCAGCAGCAGCAGACTGAACTCCTCAGGCAAGAATTGGCAGCACCGAAGGAGCAGAGGCCGGGAAATGTATCGGACTTCAGGAGGCTGCAACCAGCCATCTTCACGGGAGGCGAGAAACCATTGGATGCTGAACAATGGTTGACGGATACCACAGATCTGCTGAATGCAGCCAGGGTACCAAAGGAGAACCAAGTTGAGGTCGCCAAGATTCAGTTGAAAGATGTAGCCAGAACTTGGTGGCTAGCTGAGGAGGCCAGACTGGAGAAGCCTGTCACCTGGGACACGTTCTCCAAGAGCTTCTATAACAGATTCTTCCCTGCTACTGCTCAGAAAGATATGGAAGAGCAGTTTATCAGGCTTCAGCAAGGGAGCAAGTCCGTGGACGAGTATGCTGCAGAGTTTCTTAGATTGAGCCGCTTTGCTCCGTACATGGTGACGGATGAGGAGAAGCGGGCAAGCAGATTCCAGCAGGGTCTGCAGATGGACATACAAGTTTTCCTGATGCCCCAGCAGTTGAAGACTTATTCGGAGGTTCTCACCATAGCTCGAGAAGTTGAGCGTGGGCTTGAGAAGAAGAGAGTTGACCAGATGGGGAACCAGGCCATGAAGAGGCCATTTGTACCAATGGGAAGAGGAGGCCCATTTAGAGCAGCGAAAGTTCAGAGGCAACCTTTCAGGCCAGCTCCTTACCAGACGGCCCAACCAGTTTCTTTCTGCAGTTATTGTCAGAAGCCAGGGCATATCCGACAGAATTGCCGGAGGGCAAATGGGTTGTGTTTGGTGTGTGGATCACGAGATCATTCTATAGAGGCTTGTCCACACAGGAGATTGGGGATAGCCAACCAGACTTTGCCAGCACTTCCAGGACCCAATGGACAGAGAGTGCTACCAGGGCCACTTGGGCAGAGGAATCAGGGACCAGTGATGAGGAGAGCTCTTCCCCTTCCGCCACAGCATGTTGCTCGCCCAGTCCAGAGAGGAGCCAGGACTGCAGCAGGGCGTGGTAGAGGTCAGGCTTACACTCTTACAGCAGAAGAGGCTGAGACTTCAGAGGAAGTGATAACAGGTAACATCAGAGTTCATTCAAAACCTGTTCTCGCTCTCTTCGATTCAGGTGCATCCCATTGTTATATCTCAGACCATTTTGTGGCTTTGCATTCTATACCTGTTAAATCTTTAGACCAAATGGGAGATTAGTACAGGGAATGGGGTAGTCATATCTTCTAGAGTTTGTGCTGATTGTCCAGTAGAACTTTGTGATAAGATCTTGGCCATAGATATGATCGTACTAGACACCAAAGGGTACGACGTGATCTTAGGCATGACCTGGCTCAGTCAGTACCATGCAGTTATTGACTGTAGGGAGAAGAAGATTATTTCAGAATCCCTCATCAACCGGAATTTCAATTTAGTGGTGAGGTGAAGTCTAACAAGAGAAAGACTCGGATGACTACTTCGGAGGTTCAGAAGCAGAAGGTACCGGTGTGGGATGAATTCCCAGGAGTGTTTGCTGAAATCTCAGGACTGCCACCTGAAAGGATGATCGAGTTCTCTATTGACACAGTTCCAGGAGCAGCTCCTATATCTAAGGCTCCGTACAGGATGGCACCGACGGAGTTAGAGATTTTGAAGAAGCAGCTGCAAGAATATTCAGACAGGGGATTGATTAGGCCAAGTGCTTCACCATGGGGAGCTCCAGTACTGTTGGCAAACAAGAAGGATGGTGGTAAGAGACTTTGTATTGATTATAGGGAATTGAACAAGGTAACCATCAAGAACAAGTATCCTTTACCCAGGATTGATGATCTGTTTGATCAGCTTCATGGGGCCCGTGTATTCTCTAAATTGGATTTGCAGTCGGGTTACCATCAGCTGAGGGTGAAGAAGGAGGATATCCCGAAGACGGCATTCAGGACCCGTTATGACCACTATGAATTTCTAGTTATGCCTTTCGGAGTCACCAATGCCCCTGCAGTTTTCATGGATTTGATGAACCGAGTGTTCTCGCCCTACTTGGACCAGTTCGTTGTTGTCTTCATAGATGACATCTTGATCTACTCCAAGAACAACAAGGAGCATGCGGAACACTTGAGGATTGTATTGCAGACTCTCCAGCAGGAGCAGCTTCATGCTAAGAAGAGCAAGTGTGATTTCTGGTTGGACAGCATAGCTTTCCTTGGACACATAGTTTCAGCAGAAGGGATTTCAGTTGACCCCAGCAAAGTCCAGGCAGTGAGGGATTGGCAGATTCCGAGGACAGTGACTGAGATTAAGAGTTTTCTTGGACTAGCCGGATATTACAGACGCTTTGTCCAGGATTTCTCTAGGATTGCAGCTCCATTGACCAGGCTCACCAGGAAAGGGGAAAGGTACATATGGACAGAGGAGTGTACTGCAGCATTTGAGCAATTGAAGCAGAGGCTCATTTCAGCTCCAATCTTGAGGACTCCCTCAGGTAGAGGAGGGATGGTCATCTACAGTGATGCATCAGGTAAAGGCCTGGGGTGTGTGCTTATGCAACATGGTTATGTTATAGCATATGCATCAAGGCAACTGAAGACTCATGAGCGGAATTACCCAACTCATGACTTGGAGCTAGCAGCTGTTATATTTGCATTGAAGATCTGGAGGCATTATCTTCTGGGAGATAAAGTGTTGATATACACGGATCATAAGAGCCTCAAGTATATTTTTTCACAGAAAGAGTTGAATATGAGGCAGAGGAGATGGCTTGAACTGATGGCGGACTATGATATTGACTTGCAATATCATCCAGGCAAGGTCAATACGGTTCCAGATGCACTGAGCAGGATGCCAGAGAATAGAGTGCTTGTCCAGCTCACTCAGCAGAAGGAGTTGATTCGGGACTTCATCAAATTGGACTTGATGTTAGTTCGAAGGACTAAGAAGGCAGGACAGTTCATGACTTTGCAGATTCAGTCAGCATTGATTGATGAGATCAGGGAAGCTCAGAAGGAAGATCCCAGGTTGCAGACATTCCGAGCTCAGGTAGAGGCTGGATTGAGGACTGATATCTGTATTCATCCAGATGGTGCCTTATATTTTGGTAGCAGGATTTGTGTCCCTCAAGGTGAAGTTAGACAGAAGATTTTGGCAGAAGCACACAGTTCAGCATATTCCATCCACCCAGGGGAAACAAGATGTATCAGGACTTGAAGAAGCAGTTTTGGTGGAATGCTATGAAGAGGGAGATAGCCCAGTTTGTTGCCAAGTGCTTGGTTTGTCAACAGATAAAGATTGAGCATCAGAGGACAGCTGGACTTCTACAACCTTTACCGATACCCGAATGGAAGTGGGAGCACATCACCATGGATTTTGTCACGGCATTACCTCGAAGTCCTAAAGGTAATAATGCTGTGTGGGTAATCATTGACCGTCTCACCAAGTCAGCTCACTTTATACCATTCAGGGTGGGACAGTCAACAGAGGTTCTGGCAGACAAGTACATGAAGGAGATAGTTCGTCTGCATGGAGTTCCAGTCAGTATTGTTTCAGATAGAGACACCAGATTCAGATCCCATTTCTGGGAGAGTCTCCAAGAAAGTTTGGGAACCCGTCTGAAATTCAGTACATCATATCATCCTCAGACAGACGGGCAATCTGAGAGGACTATCCAGATCCTAGAAGATATGCTAAGGGCCTGCATGATTGAGTTTAAGGGATCTTGGGAAGATCATCTTCACTTGGCCGAGTTTTCTTATAATAACAGTTACCAGGCAAGTATCAAGATGGCACCTTTTGAGGCACTGTATGGAAGGAAGTGTCGGTCACCGATTTGTTGGGATGAAGTCGGTGAGAGGAGACTTTTGGGGCCAGAGATTCTGATTCAGACCACAGAGAAAGTTAGAATCATCAGAGACCACCTCAGGGCAGCACAGAGCCGTCAGAAGAGTTGGGCTGACACACAGAGAAGGCCATTGGAGTTCCAGGCAGGAGATCATGTGTTTTTAAAGATATCACCTACCAAGGGAGTTATCCGGTTCGGTACTCGTGGAAAGCTTAGTCCGAGGTACGTCGGCCCATTCGAGATCTTGGACCGTGTGAGAGATGTATCGTACAGATTGGCTTTACCTCCATCTTTGGAGGGAGTGCACAATGTTTTCCACGTATCACAGTTGAGGAAGTATGTAAAGGATGATAGTCATATTTTGGACCATTCAGAACTGGAACTGCAGCCAGATTTATCGTATCAGGAGGAGCCGATGGCCATTTTGGATAAGAGTGTGAAGACACTGAAGAATAAGGCTATACCATTAGTGTTGGTGTCTTGGAACCGGCATGCACCAGGAGAGGCCACATGGGAACGGGAGGATGTTATCCGAGAGCGTTACCCTCAACTCTTCACATCTTGATTTGGTAAAAACTCTTTCCTTCTATTCTTTTCTACTGTTATCTTTCCTCTTATCCTTATCTATCTGTTACCTTTCCTGTTACCTTTCACCTTATGAAATTTCGAGGACGAAATTTTTGTAAGGTGGGTGGATTGTAATACCCCGTTTCCAGACTACGTACTTAGTTGCGTATTCAGCTTTTCGATCGTATTTTTCGATTTACTTCCTGTATTTGACCGATTTCACTTTCAAATATCATTTTCCAATATACTAGATTTTCTAGGATTTTCTGGATTTTTCTTGAATTAAAATGAATTTCTTCAAAACCGGTGTCGACCAGTGTCGCTGATCGATTCCTGGAATTTTAATTCTCAAACAGTTAGGAATTTCTAGATGGTCCTTTAGACTTTATTTCTTAGAATCATATTCCCTACTTAAATACTTTTTCTGAGAATTTTATAAATTTATGAAAACTCCAACGGAGTCGGTAGATAACTGATTCCGGGATTTTTAGTTTTAAAACTATAAAGTATTTCTTAAAAGGATTTCACTATTAGTCTTCATATATTATTCTTGATTTTTGGTAAATTTTCAGATCATTCCGAGATATTTGAATTTCGGACTTTTTTCAAATAATTGCAAAATCCCACTCAATTTCCACCTCATTTCCCACTCACCTTCCCACCTAACCCCACTCATTCTCTCTCTCTCCCACAGCCGGCCAAGTGGCCAGGTGAGGGACACCTCACCCCTCCCTTTTTGCAAGAAAGCCCCTCTCATCCATCTAAATTCCAACCCCTTTACAAAATCCCAACCTTATAAATACATTTTCATTTGCAAATCACTCTTTTCTCCTCTTTCAGTTCAACAAGAGAAACTTCTCCAAAAAAAATCCTCTCCTTCTTCAACCAAAACCCTAGCTCCAAGAACTCTCCAAACTCTTCATCTCCAGCTCAAGCCTCTTCCTTGGAGTTTGGATCGTGGCTCTCTCCGTCGCCAAGGATCATTTGGGAGCTACTCGTCGTCAACAACCTTTTCGAGCTCACTAACTCGAATCCAACGGTTCCAAGTGAGTATTTCACTCACCAAGACTTGAATTAGCCCTAGAACACTTGTATCTACACCTCTTGTACACCTAGGTCACCAAAAATCATGAATTGAACCATCAAACACAATTTCCAGAAAATCTGTTCTGTCACTGTTTTTCCCACGATTAGTCGACTTACCCTAGGAGCTAGTCGACTAGAACACTTAGTTGAAACTTAGCTTTTCTGAAAAACACAGTATTAGTCGACTTACCCAAATATCAGTCGACTAATCTTTTCTGGACATAAATCTCAACTCTCTGGAAATCCCTATTAGTCGA
Organism: Agave tequilana; assembly: GCA_038442645.1. NCBI lineage: Eukaryota > Viridiplantae > Streptophyta > Magnoliopsida > Asparagales > Asparagaceae > Agave > Agave tequilana. Next base: position 45,125 of record JAVJIF010015417.1, on the reverse strand, counting down.
CTCCTGAATCCTCCTAGTCGACTAATCCTCCCTGGACCAGAAATCCAACTTTCTGTATCAACAGACTTAGTCGACTTAAATATCTGTTAGTCGACTGGAGACCCCTATTAGTCGACTAACCCTTACCCCTAGTCGACTAATTCTGACTGTGTGTCATAGTTAATTTCTGTTCTGAATTTGGTTCTTATATTTGTTACATGTGTATTATATCTTGCTTGTTCATGCTTCAATACTGGCTCTACATGACCTATTACTGGATGGATGTATCTCTTGTTATCTCATGACTTATTATTGCATGTACTCGTTTCATGACATGTTAAATAGTAAACATCACCACTTATCATGCCATCTCTTAAAACTAAGCATGATACACTTGACTTTTACATAAAAAGCACCAACTTACATATGGGTCGGGGGAAACATGCGGATATCGATACGTGTTCGTGTTTACAGTGGTATTAGGTATATTGTACAATCATATTCCGGTCTAACCTGAGAGCCTCCAGGGGACCGAGGGGAGTGCTTGCTCCTATTCCTGAATACTGTCATGACAAAGGGCATACATAAGACCCTCCTGAATAGCCTAGCGGCTGGCTTCCGTCACCAAGCAACGGAACAATCCTGGACCGTTATCCCGGGCATGTACGGGGTCCACTGTAAACATAGTTCGTCGATAACCCCGCTGTTTCCAATAACAACCTTGTATTACTAGGATATGGATCTATGTGCGCTGGGACGCTGGGTCACATAGCTAGATATCACAGTAAAGCAAGTAATAATAATAATAGACTAGAGCTATGCATTCATTCCTTTCTGACTTCAGTTCTATATGCTTTCCTTACCCGTTGGTTTATATTCATTATACTGTTCCAGTTTTCCTTATTCTTGTATCCTAGCCATTTGGCCATATATATTGTTTATCGTTATATGTCTTGATCCCTTGGATTTGCATATTCAGATTCCGAAGCTTGGAACGAAGTGGAGCCATCCACAGAGGACCAAGCTTACTTTAGCGAGCAAGCGGACTAGTTCCAGTCCCTTCGTGCCAGACTTACCTTTTGACTCACGAGATCCTCTTTCTACTTGTGAGCTTTTTGTATACATATTTGTATATATTTCTTTTGGACTTGGTTATGATGTAATACACATGTATTGTGTAATACTTTATAATATCCTGTGATAACTTTGTATGTGTACTTCTTGTGTTGGCATATGTATAGATACCACGCTTTGTCGTGTACTCTGTTTCTTGTTGTACTTTTTGCTTAGCGTATATACGTGTGGGGCAATTTCTGGCCTACGTATATACGTCGCAGTGACGTCCCCGTATCCGTGGAATCGGGGCGTTACATATTCTATTCTACTTATTATATTAATGTATAATCCTATTTATTTATTTTTTTTCCTTTTCTTTTTCTTTTTTCTTTTTCCTTTTGTTTTTCTTTCTTTCTCTTTCTTCCCAACTGCTCCCCACTCCTCGCCATTCCTCTGCCGATCTCCACTGTACTCCCACCATTTCCCTCTTTCTCTCACTCTCTCTCCCATTTAATTTCTCCCCCTTCTCTCTATCTCTCAACTCTCACTCTCCCAATCTCCCACCAACTCCCATCTCCTTCTTCCTCTACCCACCTCCGACCGCCGACCGTGCTCCTCCCCGGCGACCATTGCGCGCCCCCAACTCCGGCGCCACGTCCCCCCAACTCCATCTCTCCCCCCTCCATCAAACACCACCACCACCATCTCTAATTTCCCCCATTCCCCCCAATTCCACCAAAATCCACCACCCACCACATCAACATCTTCATTCAACATCTTCTCCTTCATCCCATCCACCACCTTCTTCCCTCACCCCCGGCCTCCTCCCTAGCCTCCACCACCTCTCAACTCCGGCCAACACCCAGCCACCCCCACCATCAACCACCATCACCACCACTTCCACCACCCAAAACATCACCAACTCCACCTCCATCACCCACTCTACCACCACCATCACCACCATCTACAACAACAACCACCACAACCACAACATCACCACCATCATCTTTACATCATTATCGTGTCGAATTTTCTTTTTTGAATGAAACTTATCATGTATAGATTATAACATAGTTGTTAATGAATTTATAACCAAGTTAATGGTAATTAATTATGTATGGTCATCGATAAGCATGCTTTTTTGTTAAGAGTGGAAGTGAGGAAGTGAGGAATTGAGGAAGTAGTAATAATTCCCTTTGGAACTTGGGAATTGGTTAGTAAGTTTTCCGGTGTTTGGATGTTGTTGGGAAGTGTGATTTGAAAAATATTTTGTCTTTTCCGGTGTTTGGATGGTAATGTGAAAGTGGAAGTGAAAAAGTTGACCACAAAGTTGACCGTAAAATAATATTAAAATAAAAATTAATTAAGAAAAATAAAAAATAGACTGTAATTAGAATGCAAGTGAGATTTACATGGTCAAAAAATTAACTGTTTTGTGCTACAATTTATTACAAATGTGATTTACATGACCACAAAATTAACTGTAGCACTCTGAAAGTGAGGAAATTGTTGTGTAAAAGAGAAAAGATAAAAGGAAAAGAGGTTTTCTTATTTTCCTTTTCCTGTTTTTATAGATAGGGAAGTAAGCAATTACACTTCCCTATTTCCTTACTTCCGCCCACTTCCTTGCAACCAACAGCCATTGTTTGGATAGATAGTACAATGGCACAAGGTTATCAAGAAAGAGCTCTGCTGAACGATCTCTCTTTGTTCCTTTAATGGCCTGCTTTTTCATGAAGATTCTGAAAACGACCCACTTATTTTCAGGGGTACAATGGAAGTACAACTGATAACTGAAGAAAATACAACTCCATGAGGAAGCAACCATTTGGATCTCTGTATAAGCATGTTTCTACTCGTAGTTATAGGCATGTAAGTACTAATTTGTCATGCACGTTGCGAACCAACAGAATGGAAGTAAATAAATGAACTATTCAGTACAGCAAACTAGATTGTATGCACAGCTTATGTTCAGCCATTGAACAACAGCAAATTGCTATTTGAGAGAATTTAATTTGAGGAATGAGCAAAGAGAAGGCAACATTAAGGAAATATAGAACAATTGTTCCTTTCGACTGAAGGCTGCAATCATCCCACCACTATTTATTCTGCAGCTTAATCAAAATAGACAACCAAATAGTTAAGTTTCAGCTAAAGGTTGGTAAAGAACAAAAGCATAATCCAAGCAGGTTGTTGAAGATATCGAGTATAAAAGAAGTTGGGAAGGAAGAGTACATAGAAATCCTCACTATTATTGTAGGGCAGTTTAACCTCGTGCAACCAAAGAACCATTCTTCAAAATTCTACTACACTTGAAACAAGAATACAGAGAAAAGGCACAAACGATAGATATCTTATTGATTGCAACTCTACAGATTAAGACAAAGTGTGCAAGCAAGAACAAATTCCCACAGCTATCAGGAAAAATGTCTAACTCTTCTTTTTCAGCTCTTGCTTCTTTGAAAATGAAGCCTTCAGATGATCCCACTGCTTTAAATCTTCAAGTAAACATTATTTAGTACTCATTTGCACCAGCTTACACAACACTGTGATACAACAGTATTCAAGATTTCATTTCACTGTCACTTCAATGAAACTTCAACCAGACTGGTAAAACTTTTAACTTATTATTTACATGCACACTCGCAAACAAAAAAAGCTTAGTTTTATGATACAAATACAACAAAATATTCAGGCTGATGTCCTGGGCCCTAAGATTTTAGAGAGCTCTTTCACAATAGACTTCTGTTTACCTTCTTCACCTCCTTCAAAATGCAATTTCCTTGACATGTTCTCAGCCTGTAATTGAAACCACTGTTAGCAAAACATGATGCAGCAAGGAAAAAAGGCATGAAAAAACTTCATGTTTAATAAGTTAGCAATTCAAAAACACATTTTTAAGATGGAAAGGAAGAAAGAAAAGGCAAAAGTATATATAACAAGAAAAATATGTTTAATATATATCAACTTCCATGCAAAAATAGCCAAAAAACATAGTAGGTTGCGTATATAAACTTGAGAATATTAATGGGAAATGGAAAAAGAGGATAAAATGTGACTTAAACTCGATAAAACAATTGCAAGAGAAGTCAGAAATGAAAAAGATGGAACAAAAGGCATTCTAAAAGAGAAATTCCATATTTGATGACATGTAAAATAACCAAGGCATATTTCATACCCAAGCTCGTAGTGGGATCATTTGCTCCTTCAACATGTCCGCTCCTGGCTGGATCAGGTCCTTTCCCTTGGTTCTGATGTCATCAGTCTGAAAGTAAATGTTTCTTAGTTGAAGGCCATATTTTTAATGAAGAAATCATATTAAGACTAGCAGAAATTTATCATAATAGCAGACTGATATTCACAGTATTTACAAAAAACTAGGGACAATATCTCCGATGATCTTTTTATGTAGCATCAAATATCTAGAACCAATACACTATGAAGTATGAAATCAACAGAGAGAACGTCGGTGGGTGTCTACATGCTAATTACACATGACATGAACTTAGATTTCTAATATTTTAGCCAATTTTAAAATTGGCTCGAACTTCTAGATTTCTCTCACCTGTCATCATCTAAACTATGGACTTTAGTTTCTTAATCACATAAGTTTTAGCTGGAAATACATAGGAATGCTCTTAATTTTATTTAGCTGAAAATTAATACAAACTATGAATTTTAGTGCTCTCTGTCCTTCCCTAACCTTAAACAGCTGAAAGCATGACAGGTACTCTTTAAATCATTAGATAACAAAGTTAAAAATAAATACTCTCTTTGGCGCAAATTGCTGATGCTTCCTTTGTTAAATGCTGTAAGGACGGAAATCAATTAAATGAAATGCAAATGTTACATACTCTCTCGCTGGCTCATTTGCTTAACATATATGGCAGTGAGATGCAAACGGCTCATATTCTTTACTCGCCTATAATGCCACAAGTGCATAAAATGAGACACAATACTAGTTTGTTGCATCCTCTCTCCTTTATATGATACCTACATGGACAAAATCATCAACTAGTATTTAAGTGACTGACCAGGTCAAGGTTTTTAGAAATTGTGATGTTTGAGATAAGGAGACAGAGACATTGCTTAAAATGATCCTATAAAGAACATTAACTGACATCAAATGAATTATGAGACACATGCTCTAGTTCAGACTAGCAAATGAGGTCCATTCGAGCTCACCCTTTTCTTTTTCTGCATCAACAAAAATCTCATAACCAGAAGTGATGACAAGAGTTCTTCATTTTCTATAAAGCACGGACACAGATATGGGACATGGATACGACACGACCCAACACCGTGATACGGAAAATCTTTAAAAAATAGGATATGAGGATAGGGTGATGACTCGATAATGTGTAGATGTAGATAATACACATCACAAACCATAGTGATTTTTTATTCTAAAAGTAAGACAGAATACAAAATAAAACTCAATGGTATGAATCCATAGCTTCTATCAAAGTAATAAAATCAAACAAAAAAAAAAAAAATCTAAAAAAGAATCTAATCAATGCCTCAATTAGTTCATATGGTGTTTATGTTCTATTTTATACAAAAATACTATTCACTCATGCCGAAGAGACTTATTCTTTATATTTGTTTAAGAGACATACAGCTCTAAGGTGTCCAATATGTGATCTTTATATTTTATTTAAATCTACACAGCCTCAACACACAATTTTATGATTGTTAAGATCTCACACAGATCTGGTCTGTCGTGTCATGCAAGTGTCGGTGTCCGACACTTGTCCAATACGAACACGGCACTCACTCTGAATTATCCATTCCACATAGTTCAATTTAGAAATTAGCACTTCTATACCAAATTTTATATCTGAAAAGCAACAAAATAAGATGGCTTCTCAGCTCTACATCTCGACAATGCATAATGTGAATTTCTAAAACTCGTAGTGAGTTTAAATCTACTGAAACTACCATCTGTCATGACAAGTGATGAATTACCAAGTGGAAGAAGCATATAAGACCTACTACTTGCATTTTTACCTAAATTTTCATCAGACTAAACATTGCTTCACATATTCACTTGATTTAGCCAATCCTGAATTCTTAAAGATATTTATTTGTATATTGTGTATATCCGCTGTTCAGGATTGTTAGCAAAAATGCACAACTAGCTTCAAGAAATAGAAATCAACGCGTCAAGCATTTAGTTTCACAGGCACAAAAGTGTCTATTCCCAAATCGATGAAAAATGAATCATAACAGGAATCCTCACACCAAAAAGGTAAAATGCAACTTACAGTTTCCATTTGCAGCTTATGAGCCATGTAAGCAAAACCAGCCACAGCTCCCCCAAACACTATCGTCGTAGCAACAGCAAATGCCATCCCAACTGAAAAACACAAAAAACATTCAAATTAAAAAAAAAAAAAAACAATAACATAAACAAATGCAAATCACTAAAATTCGAAACACAATTCGAGATTGATTAAATTACTTTGCGAGTAGCCCACTGCCAGGTCCCTGAGCTTCTTCGAATCAATCTGCGAGTACCTGTCCTGCCTCAGCGCATTCGCCGTCGACGCCGAGACAGTTGGCTGCTCATCTGGCAACTGCCACCTGCATTCATCCACAAATTGTAAGTATACAACTTGCTGACAAGAATCAACGGGGCACAAATAAAGCTAGCACCTTTTGGGGCCGAATGTGGCCTGAGGCAAGGACACGTAGGCGCGGAGAGGGTTGAGCGCGTCTGGAGATATCGAAGACGAAAATTGGGAATTTTGAGGGAGGATCCACTTAGAGGCGGTGGACATGGACGGATCTTCCGGCGGCGCGATTCCTTTTATAGGGATCGAGTGGCGGAGGATCTCGGGGAGGATGTCAGCGCCGCCGCCGGCGTCCTCCTTTATTGGGTTTGCATCTTGATCTTTGAAGTGAGAGTGAGATTTCGGAGAGGGCTTTTTGAGAGCGAGGCGGCCAACCGCCTGCTTGGATTCTTGGAGGAAGTAGGCTCCCTCGGTCGCGGCCAGTCGACCTGCAAGAAAACTCATTTTTTTTTTTTTTTTGGGTTTCTGTTTGTTTGTTCTTTGAAATTAAAAGTGATTTTGGGAGGTTTTATAGGATGCGGCCGGGCCTGGCGCAAGCCCAGCAGATAATTCTTTTAATGGAATGGGGGCCCAGTAGATTGAAATCTGCGGCTTTTGGGCTCTCATTTATTATTTAAATAACATGATGATGATTGTGATTTTGATTATTAATTTGTTAATTTACTTGTCTTGGGGAGCAAGCCCCCTCTATATCCCAAGAGTTCATAGGTTTGACTAAAGAAAGTTGCCAACGCAACAAGAAGGATTCGTTCTCAAGTTTTAAGTTATCTAAAATCAATTTGTCTGTTTAAATATAAAATAAATAACTTTTTTTGTTATCTTATATAAATTGGAAAATTTTATTATTTAAATGTTTAGTTTGCAAAAATATTTCACATATTTAAACATGATGTTGTCCTCGTACTAGTTGTGTTGTACATGTGACCTTGTACTGATTGAAGAGATGGTAATGCTCTTCTTTTCAATTATTTAAACATAGAAAAAAAATAAAAAATTAATTTTGAGCTCTTTTTTAATCAATTTAAAAAAAAATCTCAATTACAAATTTATTTCCTCTCTCAGCTTCAATTCACGGCAACCACGTAATTCATTTCAAATTAGACTCTATCGTACAACTAAAATTCACAAGCAACGTTGAAGCGAGAGGAATCGCCAGCGATATATCCAGGGGTGTAACAAAAACTTCAGTCAATGGTTGAAAAAAAAAAATCCTCAGAAGTTCTCGCTGAGGTCCACTTATTGGCAGAGAGAATGTTGATGCATGGCTAAGCCATGAAAAGATCGAAAATAGAGCTCAGGTTTTTTGTTCTTCATCACTCCCACTTTTCCAACTTCACCCTGGACACCTACTTGGAATTATTGGGTACAGTGATCTAACCTTCAGAAGCAAAGTAGGAGTAGAAAAATGAATAGACATTCACTGTTTGTGAACAGTTGGAAATAATCCATTAGAATCATGACCGGATTTAAAGACTGCCCCTGATGACCTGATTTTTCGATTTCGAAGGAGCTAGAATTTTAGAGGGGAGCTTTATAGTGAGAGAAGAGATGGTCACAGTCCGCATGCTCGCGTGAGGACGGCGATTATCATCGCAGTCCTTATAAGCGCTATAAAAAAGAAAAAATGAACATGAAAAATGAGGTTTTTTTTTTTTATGTGAGGACTGTGACTTTATATGAGAATTATGACTCACAGTCTTGAAATTGCAGTTGCAGTCAAAGTTCTCACAAAATCACAGTTCTCACAGAGTTTATATTGTAGTTCTCGCAAAATATTTATAAAGTTGCAGTCTTGAAGTTGTAATCGTAGTCAAAATTCTCACAAAGTCGCAGCGCTTTCAGTTGTGGTACGGTTGAAAGTTAAAATGTGGCTATTTTAATCTTTTGCATTTTTGTGATTAAACCACCAGTCAAACACGTGTTTTTGCAAGTTACCGTTCGCAAAAAAAATGAGACCCAGATGAAGAAAAAATTGTAATTAAGGTTTTTCCTTTTACTATAGGTGGTTCTACCTAAAATCTCAATCCAAAAAAACCCAAAAAAAAAATGCTCCTTTCTAATTTTATTTACGGAAGCTCGCTCTGATACTTGACATTAGGCTTTTAGGGGGGAAAAAACAATTATTTATATTTAATTAAGTAAACTAAATTATAAATTTTGGGTTCAAATTCAAAATTTTAGCAAGTATCACTGTAGCACAGTGGCAAAACTTTCAGCAGACAAGAGATTTGGAGTCCAAGTCCCTTTTGCACCAGGTTACAGTCTATATTCTCGAAAAAAAAAAAAAATCAGAAAATTTATGTTGGATTAGCTTCGAGTTACCAGCCCCCATTGACACGCCTAAATGCGGTGCTTTGATGTTTCAAATTTTCCAGCTTCTCATTTAAACATTATAATCTATATGTTTTCTTGTCTTGGGGATCAATCAAGGCCTTCAACCAAAAAGTCTTCAATTTGACTGAAGAAGATTTGGGACGATAATGGACACGGGTCTAGTGTAGAGAAAGGCCCAATCCAAAACAGTTATCTGCGGCTATAAGTTTCGGGCTGGACTAAGATTTATCTTAATCCACCCAGCCCGGCCCATAGCCCAGTTACGTATACTTTTGGTCCGTCATCCTCAACCTTCAAGCTAAACTTCCATTTTGGAAGATTAGGAATTTGAGTGCAAGAAGTGTAAGTTTTTTTTGTTCCTGTTTCTTGCTTCTTATTTGTTTACATACTAACAATTTGGTTGATGTATAATTTGTAGAGATGCCTTCATTCTCGTGTTGTCTTCTTGCTCTTCATACTGTTCTCTTTCCCCATTTTACGATACGCACAGCTCCTGTTTGTTATAATGCCGTACAGGAACTGATGATGAACAAAAATGATGTAGTCGATTTCTGTTGTCTGAAAACGCAAACTTTCACAGGATTCAAAATCCATTCTCCACACATTTTTTGATGAATTCAATTTCTTTCAAAATCTGAATTGTATGAGCCCTTTCTTGTACAATTTTCTTTGCTATTCCATAGAGATTAGCCCCAGATGTAACCATAAAGCTTATATGACTGAGAAGAATACACACTGTACATTACCCTGTTTTGATGTTTTTTACTGGTAAAATTTCTGGTTCGGGCCTTGTGAGACTGACTAAAATGGCTGTGTTTGTTTGTGTTCAGGAGGAGGAGGTACTCAGAGTATGGGACACAGATTGCTCCTAATTCTGAGATGGGCAATCCAACCAATACTTTCCGCAGGTCTGGGATTCTCTATAGTTCTCGACTCTATCATAAAATTGTACTAATTACGCTTGTTAAAAAGTATTCAATACTCGTTATCAAAGTTCCTGTTGATGTATAGCCTTTTACCTTTCCTGACATGATTAATGACATAATCAAGAATACCATAGTTGATTAGTTCTTGATTCAACTATAAACATATACTAGCAATGCATCCGTCACTGTTACGTAAAAGTTCAATCACTACTTTGACTTGAAATCTCAACAAATCTATTCATTGGCTGTATGTCAAGCAGTTTGTGGAACTTCGAAATTGCGTTTGAATTTACCAATCTTTCTTGGTTCCATTTCCGTATGTAAGGTTAATTTGTTCTTCAGTATTATAAATAAGGTTGTCGATTTCTTTAACTAAGAGAGTTGAGGATTTAGAAATTTGTTTATTTGTCTAGTAGTTATTTCTCTGATATGGTAGCTAGAGAGGGGTTGGGATTCCCTTGAAATATTTAAGTTCTGCCATTTGGAGTTTTATTGAGTAAAACCTCGAATTTCAAATACTTTAGATACTGATTGCAGGCATCTAATCAAGGACTCATCTGCATGACTGCATTGGAAAGAAAGTATCTCCTTCACTAAATTTCCATTTGGTTACTGGGACATCATTGTCTATCCTGCAGCTGCTGCCAGCTGCAACCGATTACGCTCCTAGCTTTATCTTCAAATATGCATGACAGACTTCGCTTATGGCGCTAATATGATAATTTGAAACTCAAGTTGAGTTATCTAGACCTGTGGAGTTCAGAATGAATCTTGAGCAGCATGTGCTTCCCCAAGATTATTCTTACAATTTTGCAATTTGATGATGTGTGCATGTTGGTGTCTTGTCCACATTGACTAACAAATTGGGAATGGGTAGGAGTTCAATAGGATGGGAGTTCATTCTATGCTAGTTGATGAATCTAGAGATGACTAGAAGCTTGCTGATTGCAAAAAATTGGATGATTCTCAACACTTGAGAAAAGAGGCTTGCACATCAATTCAAAATGAAGATAGCTGCATTGTTTGAAGTCATCATTGTGCATGACAAAACCAACCAAGATGGTACAAAATTCATGACTTTTGGTAGATTTTTTAGAGAACCTCTAGATTTTAGAAGAGCCAAGTCGTTCTTTATAGCTACCTTTCTATATACAATTTCTGAAGTTTTACATTATCTATATGGATTTTTGGTGGTAAAAGTTGAGCCATATTATTTGGTAGTCATCCCCAGAATTGCTCGAGGAGACGTTTACTATGCAACTGAATTGTGGGAAAATAATTGTAATGATCCTTGCGAATTGGGATAAATGATTTAATGTTTTTGTCAGTCTAGACATAAGCAGTACACAGAAGTATAAATTTACTGCCATGTACACTAAGCTTTGGCTCTATGTAAAATAAATAAATAAATAAATAAATTATCATTTTCATTTAAATTGACCTTTCCTTTTTATGTACCACACATGCAGTTCTGAATAAGCAAGGAAGTAGAGTCCCTTTTGGAAATTGTTTTTGTGGGAGATCTAAAATCAAGATTCTCTGTATGGATCTGCTTTATCTCCTTCTCTATCTCAGCATCGTTTATGGTCTTGTTCATGTATAATTGCACTAGTGCCTTCTTATTTGGCCTGATGTTCTTTCCGTAACCCATGTATGTCCGATGCCCCTAACCCATAAAAGGAAATTGCTCGAATTATTTAAATATTTTAGCGAGGATTAGTAAAAATGTAGTAGAAATAATGTTGAAAGTGTGTAAATACCTGTAATGAGTTTGCCATGTTTCCTCCATGGCTTGCCATGAAGACTTTACTTTTAAGACAAACAACATAGTCTAGTGCTGCTAGAATTGATGGCTTATGTTCTGTACCATTGAGCTCCCCAGAACGAGCTAGGCTCCACTTATTGTATAGGTTTGGGAATTGAAGTTTTAGTGGCTCAAGAGCCTTTTGACCTCCAAATGGTGTACCACCAGCCCAATACATTCTTGTGCTCTTCGGTGCACCAAGTCCTTTGAGCATTCTGAGAGCAACAAGAAAGAAACAAAAGGTAAAAACTAAATATGAATTACATATAAATAGTTTTCAGTATATTCTCTTAAGTGAACATCACTATTTGTCAGCACATTGAGGTAGAATTCTCAATTATATTTGATAAATGAAATAAAGAAATACATTAAACGGATGCCATTTTGATCGTAGGTAATTAATTAGGGAAGAAGATAGTCTTCTAATAAGTGAACAAGTTAACAATGAGTAAAGCCAACTAAACACCAAATACACAATTGATATAGTCTAAATCTTTATAAACTCTGTGACACATTCTATGTATAAAGTCTTTTACCAACACAATGTGTGGCACATAATTTGGATTTGTCAATACAACATCCAAGAAAATGGTATTAATGCTCAACTATGGTGAGGCAAGGAATCATGCAAGTTTTTGGAGTTGTATAAACTTTTGACCAACCATTTTGAATAATGAAATCTGTTATTTTTTGTAATGTTTGTGATCAGTGTTGAATAACATCGTTAATGACTTAATTTTTGCTAATCACAAATATTACAAACAATAACAGATGTTACTATTCAAAGTACTAAATTCTGTAAGTAAAGAGTCTATGCTTTTGTAACTATGTCAGAAATATACAAGATATAATGGACTAGGAATATTAAGGTCGACAACCACTGAAACCTTTCTCATTAATTGCCACATCTCAGTATTAGAATATACACATCTCTATCATGAGCGATTGTGGATGGCTATAGCAGGGATGGCTATAGAAGGGTTTAAAACATTGAACTTTTAGAAGGATCCAGTGTCGCTTGTTATCTTCTGCTTGTCCATTTTCCCCCTTTGATGTAAGAATATTTGCTGAATGTTGATGTATAAGATACTTCCGTTGTCTTCTTTTTTGCTGATCTAAAAGCAATTTCGATATAAAAACCAAACCTTTCATGTAAAAGCAGTACATTTGACATAAAAACTGTGCGCTCTCCAATGTTGCTCCTTTTGTGTCAAAAGCGCTTCCTTTGATGGGAGGCCTTATAAGCATAAAAATTTCTACGTGCGTATTTTTGAAATGCAAAAAAGAACTGGAATTTAAACCAAAATTCTGTTGTGAATTCGGGGAGGCCCCTACGACCGGATCGACTGGGACGACACAGCGGAAACAAATCACATGATATATTAAAGCAACAAGGAGAAGAAGATATTTCAAAGTAGATAGAAAGTCAACACACAATATAACGTGGTTCACCGATCAAACAAATTGTGTGTATGTCCACAGGAGAAGGGGGAGAAACTTTATTAAACCTTTTGGGAGTACAATAAGAATTACTTACACCTCACACTGAGAAGATTACAAGCTCTTGATGGCCGCCAAGAACAGAGAACCCTTGTGACTAAATTTCTCTCACGAATCTCTCACTTAGATGAATTTCACTCTTAAAAATTACAAATTCATTGGGTTGCTTTGAAGGCCTTTCAAGGGGTTATTTATAAGCCATAGAACTCTCCTAGTCCTAAATAAACTTTATTAGTATGAACAATCATTGCCTAAGCATAAAGAAAAACTGAATCCAACTCGAATATAAAAATAGATTCAGAACAGAAAACTGTCAGATCCAACATTAATCGACTAAGTTAGGGTACTAGTCGACTAATACCCCAACATTAATCGACTAAAACCATCAGTGTCAATTAAACATATTAACATGTCTGATGGGAGACAAACTATAAGAGATAATTGAGAACGAACGCTAAAAAATCTCAAACTGGAGTTTGAAACCTAAGAAAATTATCGGGACTCTCTCCCTAGGGCGTCAAACTCAAAAACGCACTGGCTACAAATATTTCAATTGCAATTTTTTATTATCATTCATCAACCAATAACAAAGCAGTTTTAGCCTTTTATAGATCTACAACAACATGATAACTCCTACTACAACAAATATGAAACTAAGATAAGATCAACCAACCAACTATAATAACCAACTGAAATAAAATAAGATAAAATAACCCAACCAACTAAAACAAATTAAGATAAAATGACCCAACTAACTAAAACAAGCCAATCCACTAGATGTCTCCATTATCCCTCCTGGGTTGTGAAAAAATTCGACCCTATCGAGTGTAGATCTCATTGGCTCTCAATCGAAGTATGGTGGTGGCTGTGGACCCAGCAGATGTGCATCAAGATTGAACCAATGCAGCGAACTTCGATAGAGAAGAGGGGTCGGAGATCAACGACAGCAGAGGAACCTTCATCGTCGGGAAGCGGTGGAGAAGCCTTCATCGTCGGGAGGCGGAGGAAAGGAAAGGGAGGAGCTGCCACCATTGAGGAGCTGGTAGTGGCGATGTAGATTAGGTGTTGTTGAAGGTGAGAATGAATAGAACAATGGCGTGTTGCGATTTCTTCGAAGGGATTTTTGGAATTTTTTTTGACAAGATTTAGAGTTGACAAGGAGAACTAGGGTTTTGTGAAAAGTAAAGAAAAAGAGTAAGATTTAGTTCTGATACCAAACTGATGGGGGACGAACTATAAGAAAAGGGATAATTGAAAATGAACAGTAGAGGGTTTGTAACCCAATAAAAATTATCGGGACTCTCTCCTTAGGGATCTCACTTAAAAATACACTGGCTACACAAAAGTTTAAACAAACATTTTTAAATCATAATCATTAACTAAGAGACTCATCAACAGTCTTGATCTTTTATAGACCTACATCAACATGATAACTCCTATCACAGTCACTGCTGGGCTAAGATAAGATAAACCAACCAATTTTAATAACTAAGTAAAATAAAATAAGATAAAATGATCCAACCAACTAAAATAAACTAGTACACTAGATGTCCCCATTAGTAAGATAAGAAAACCAACCAACTATAATAACTAACTAAAACAAAATAAGATAAAATGATCCAACCAACTAAAACAAATTAATCTACTAGATGTGTCTATCATTTCTCTGGGTTGGGGAAAACTCGACCCTGTCGATTGTAGAAAACCGTCTGCGGCAAACAAACCCAATCACGAACTCTGCCTTCATTCTTGAGTAGCGGTGACGGAGTTGGTCGGTTGATGTTGTAATGAAGGAGGAGGGGATCTCGAGGACGAGGTTGTAGATGTCGCGATTGACGAAGGTTGGATCTGGTGAAAGAGGAGAACAGAAGGCGACAGCTAGATCAGGGATGAAGACAATGAGATCAAGGGAAGGAGATATCATGACTGGTAGGTTTGGGGAGGAGGATCTTTGAGGTGGGAAGGAGCTTTGATGGTGAGAGTGACGATGGAGATTGGGAGGGCAGGTGGCGACGATGTGAGAAGATGAACAGTCGGCTTTTTTTATTCCTTTTTCCCTTATTTTTTGATTCCTTTTTCTTTTTTTCTCTATTTTCTTTCTTTTTTAAAAAAATTGGATGAAGAAGGGGTAAAGCAGATTTAGGGTTTTGAATCATTTTGTGAATTTGTGAAAAGATAGGAAATGTATCAAGATTTAAGCTCTGAGACCAAACTGATGGGGGATAAACTATAAGAAAAGAAATAATTGAGAACGAACACTAGAAAATCTCAACTTAGAGTTTGAAATCCAAGAAAATTATTGGGACTCTCTCCCTAGGGCATCTCTCTCAAAAGCGCACTAGGTACAAATGCTTCAATATTAATTTTTCATTTTCAATCATTAACCAATAATAAAGTAGTCTTGACTTTATATAAGCCTACAATAATATGATAACTCCTACCACAACAAATGTGGGACAACGATAAAATAAACCAACATGATAACTCCTACCATAACAAATGTAGGATAAAGATAAAATAAACCAATCAACTACAATAACCAACTAAAATAAAATAAGATAAAATAATCCAACCAAGTAAAACAAAGTAAGATAAAATGACTCAATTAACTAAAACAAACTAATCCACTAGATGTCCCCATCAATGTCACTCAAACTCTTACTGTTGATATAATGGTGTCATACCTCAATTTGTTACATCACTCTAATTGATGGAGCATTTTGAATTTGTTGCACTTTGCGTGCAATGCAATTCTAACAAAAATTACATATCAAGTCTAAGATAATTATAATTACTGGACTAGCGAAAATAGCATCAGTGTTTTGACATGCAGTAGACAAAATTGTCTTAATATGCGATGTTAGCAGATCTTGATATTTCAAAACACTTTGTATATATACCTGGAAACTTCTTTGGCATTAAGGGGGCAAAGTCCTGCTGCGTAACGGTCTTGCGCAGTAAGCTTAGAACGAGAAGTTAGGAGGTGAGGTTTTGCAGCTCGTTCGTTCTCAATCACCAAGTCTGCTTCTTTTCCCATGCCTGAATGACACCCAGTTCTCACCCATACATCCTTTTCTAGCCTAAGATGCAATGCCATATATGGTCCCTCCTGCCCTATCTTCTTGACTAGCTTCTCTGCTGTCTCCTCAATCCATGGCTGAAATTTTAGAGCCTCGAAATCTACCTGTAAATTTTTTTATGAATGTAATCAACTACTCAAATCACTCTTTTTTTCATTAAAGTCATTTATGCCCTAATTGCTGAACCTTGCATCGGAGCTTTTGTAGATCAGCATTCAGGTCCTTGGAGAGCCTTGAATCAAAAGCACGAAGGAGGAAGATGCTATCTCTTCTGAGCTGCCATCCACATAGAAAATAAGCATGGCATGATTTAGTATGCATTCGTGAACACATTACGAAATACATTCTTCATCATTCCATATTGTTGTTTATGGTTTCTTCTTGCAGCAAAAGGAAATGGTATTGGTTACAAAGGCTGAAAAAAGTCAAAAGGGTACCTTGGTCCCATAGTTTGCCAGAACCCAGTCTTCATTAGCTTGGAATGGCATTATAGGGCCTCTAACTCGTCGCCGCATCAGCTGTTTTGGTGGCAGTGATGATACTATGACCACGTCGTTCTTCAGCACCTCCTTAAAGTGAGTCTCATCAAATATATCTGCGAATTCGCTGCAACAAAAATCTTTTTCATCAAGTACTGTTTGAGGATTTCATCTTGTAAGATATCACCAAAAGCTTACCTCTCATCACCCCATACTTGGTTGACCTGAAGCACAGGGATGACGAGGGCCGCCCTGAGGATCCTCGCAATAATGACAGCATCAACTATCTGATTACGCTGCTGGTTCAGGCCCCCAGACACCACCACCATCAAATATTTCCTCGGCAGTGATCTGACATCCAAGTTTCGGTATGTTTCACTGAAATTGAGACATGGCCTGATTCCTTGAGGCATCCCGGAATGTGCCCATTTCCAAAACTCGTTGTCAACGTCTTTTCCTTTCCTGTCAATGCTGCAGAAAAGCGGAGGAAGGAGGACGCGAAATATGTTCAGAGAAGCCCACAAGGCCAGAATGCAGAGGAAGTAGCGGTTGGTTCGGCGACATGGAGATAACAAAACTTTGTGCTTATTGGATAAAAATTTCAACAGTAGAGGCTTTTGAGCCATAGAGATGTAAGAGATTATGATTCCTCTGACTGCTAATGTTTCTGATTTCTTGATTATATGACAGGCACTGGATTGAGAGTTTGGTCATGACAGGCATATGAGCAATGTAGGAAGAAAAAAAATTGGAAGAAGTTGGGATGAGAATTAAACAAATGATTATTTGTTACAACGAGAGAGAAGATGGAAGGTTGGTCTCATCACCAAACATTAATTATTGGAAATATTTTAAGGGGGTAGTTCATCAGAAATGACATTAGTTTCTGAAGCAAGTCTAATTGTCCACCTGGCTTCTAAGAGAAATGTAATCAAATTTAGTCCTTTGAAAGAGTTGACAAATGAGACTCCCCAGTTGGGTCTTTTGTAGCTTGTAACATGTATTTGACAGCAAAATACCTGTGTCAAATACATGGGGAGATTTCTTTTGATGTACACATCCACCATGATATTTGTATTTGATAAGTATTTATGTGTGTACATAAATATTTGTATATATTTGTACAATCAATTAAGTATTCTGTGTGCTAAAAATGTGGCCCAAAAAATAGGTGTTTTGGGTGTAACTGGTACTTTTTTTTTTCCTTTTCTCAATTTTCTGTTCTTTGATACCTTTCAGTTGACAGGTGTTTGTCAGAAAAATTGTGCAGGTACAAGTTTAAACAGAAATGTCCCTGTTGTGGGTTAGTTGAAAAGCTTGGGTCTAGGTAATGACTTTGGTTTCTATTAATTTTAGATGTCAAATATCATAACACTTTTAGAGAGTTCAGCATAATTGCTTATTGGTCAAGTCCTTTTCATGTTAACTTTTGAGAAATAAGCAACGTTTGAGTTTGAAGTTTTCTAAACCATAGTTTATTTTAAGTTGTAATTATAGGTTTACAGAGTGTAATTTAATCTTTAACTGGAGTTTTCTAAATTGTACTGTTTCACTAATTTTATGTTCTGTTTGAATGCAGGAAAAAAAAGGGGTTATCTCTCAATCTCTAGTTTTTTGCTTTCACCTTGTGGAGTAAAGAAAAACTCCACTCTAACTGGATTTTTCTAGTTTTTTTCGACTGGATGCAAATGAAGTTATCTCAGTTCCTTTTTTTTTTCCCCTTTCACCTTGCAAAGTTAAGAAAAATCCATTCTAATTAGATTTTTCTAAACTAAGTCTAATATTTAGAATTGCATAACTATAGTGAATTGGTTTTTAAGAGTTTGAAAAGGTCCATAAGTTATTTTTTTAAGAATAAAACTATTTCATTAATAAGCATTTAACGAAACAAAGTACAATTTTCGCTCGCACAAAACGTCCACAAGTTTTCTTTTCTTTTCTTTTAAACTTATTCTGACACAATTTGAAGCACTTCTTTTTTCTTTTCTTGTTATTTTTCACAATATATATATTTTTTGGTCAGATCTTTTTCAATATTTTTGCTTACATCAAGACTTGATCTTGGGATTTCCCACTGTCCACATGTTGATTGAGACTGTGTTCAGTGAGAAATTTAGGCATCAAAAGCTTCAAAGTGAGAATGAGTCAAGAACTAAACTTGGGCAAGCAACAAGAAAGGAACACTCAACAGAACTGGTCCATATCAGCAGTTTTTTAGTTGATTAAAAAACTCGTTAAATGCGAGTTTAACTTAAGATGATGTTAAGCAGCCACGTGTCAACCTCTCATAGCATGTCCCAGTCCTCTCTCTTTTTGTTTTCTGGTAAATGATGGCTACATTTCTCCTAACTGTGACATTGTTTTAGCCTCTAATTTTATAATTGTAATTGCTATTTAGCCTCCAATTTCTAATCAATCAACTAGCATTAAAGGGAGATTCTAGTCAAGAAAGATAGGCCACCTACCTTGAGCAGACAAAAAATGTCCAGTTGGAGAACCACATATGATCATAATCAAATCCATTCCCCAGTTTAGGTTGTTATGGACCCACATATACAGTGAAGAACTTTGCTCAGAAAGTGATTTCTATTGATTTTAATTGAGGAATATAGAGTAACAGGGGCAAAAGAAAAAAGATGTAAAATGGAAAAAGAAAGCAACTGGACAATTTTAAAATAAAATATATAAGGACATGATTCTATGAGAACGGTTCTCAAACTAAACTCCGTGAGAACTCTACGGTGAGCCAACTTATGAATGTTCTGTATCATTCCAAAAGATGTCATTTGATGCATGAGTAAAAAAGACTTGAAATTGGCTGATTTTTTTATATCGTTAGCATAATTTGAGTGTGTAGATCAGGATGAACGGTTCGGATCATCCATCGGGTGGCCCACCGTGGAGTTCTTATGGAGCTTAATTTGAAAACTATTCTCATAGAATTATGATTACACACACACTTGTGTCCTTCCAAAAGGATTTGAGCCCGAATCCTTTCAACTCAATTACAACCCTCCTACAATCGAATACAAGATCCACTCCGTTGAGATTATCTATATTATTTCAAGTATTTATAAACCAAAAATCAAGTGTTTTGAATATTTTTTGTCCATCTATCAAGCGGCGCAAAATGGACGGCCGAAAGTAGTTAGTTAGTTAGATCTATGTCTTTAGACATACAAATTCTCGATCCGGCCATTTGATTGTGATCTAAATATATAAAAACCCTACAAAACAATTTTTGTTAGGTTTCAAATGTTCTACACCGTTAAACTAACCAACTCACTATCTAAGCCGTCCATTTTTCTCCTACTTGATGCATGACAAAAAGTATTCAAAACACTTGATTTTTGATTTATAAATACTTGAACTAATATAGATCAACTTCAACGGAATAGATTTTATGTTCAAATGTCAGATGTTGGTATTTGAGTGAGAAGGATCCAGGCTCAAATCCTTTTGGAAGGACACAAGTCTCTCTCTCGAGAGAGAAGGACACAAGTCTCTCGAGAGACTTGTGTCCTTCAAGTCTCTCGAGAGACTTGTGTCCTTCCAAAAGGAGAGAGACTTGTGTCCTTCCAAAAGGATTTGAGCCCGGATCCTTCCCACTCAAATTCAACCCTCCGACATTCGAGCACAAGGTTCACTCCGTTAAAGTTAACCTACATTGTTTCAAGTATCTATAAATCAAAGATCTAGTATTTTGAATACTTTTTGCCCAACTATCAAGTAGGAAAAAAAACGGATGGCCTAAATAGTGAGTTGGTTAGTGTAACGATGTAGAATATTTGAAACCTAACAAAAATTAATTTGTAGGGGTTTTTACATGTTTAGGTCATAATGAAATGGTCGGATCGAGAATTTGTATGTTTAAAGACATAGATCTAACCAACTAAGTACTTTCGGCCGTTCATTTTGCATCGCTTGATGGATGGGTAAAAAATATTAAAAACACTTGATTCACTAGATTTTTGCTTTATAGATACTTGAAACAATATAAATCAACTTCAACGGAGTGGATCTTATATTCGAATGTCGGATGGTTGAATTTGAATGAGAAAGATTCGGGCTCAAATCCTTTTGGAAAGATATATATATATATATATATATATATATATATATATATATATATATATATATATATATATATATATATATATATATATATATATATATATATATGGGTTACTGTACCTCAGCCTGCAGGCTGAGAGAGTTTCTCAGCCTGCGGGACGTGGCTGAATATATGCCACATATCGTCCGCAGAGTGTAGGTGCCAAAAAAATTAAAAAAATCCCGCCTAAACAATCGTGAAAGAAATTGACAAAAATACCCCTTTTTTAATTCTAAACTGGAATAAAGTCATCAACAAACAAAATTTACCTAAAAAAATTTCAGTTGAATATATCTACAGTTATAAAATTCGTAATTCTACTACATCGAAAAATATAAATAAAAAAAATTTGGATCAACATAATGTAAAATAAGCAGAAACATTGAAAATTAAAAAAACATGACATGGTCGCAGACTTAATACAATATAACTTTTTATATGACGACTGTGACACAAGTCGCAGTCTCTTTCTCACTATATTAACTTATAAGCTCTTTTCATTACATATGAAACTGCGACTGCTATTCTTAAATACTGCGACCATAGTCGCAGTCCTATAAAATAATTCATAATTTATAGGCTGCTGAGACTATCGCTCTCGTTAAGCACTGCGACCATAGTCGCAGTCCTAATTTTCAGTATAATTAGGACTGCGATCATGGTAGCAGTCCTCAGAAAAAGACTGCGACCTTGGTAGCAGTCCTCAGAAAAAGACTGCGACCTTGGTAGCAGTTCTCATAAAAACACTACGACCTTGGTAATAGTCCTCAGAAAAAGACTGCGACCTTGGTAGCAGTCCTCAGAAAAAGACTGCGACCTTGTTAGCAGTCCTTAGAAAAGACTGCGACCGTGGTAGCAGTTCTCATAAAAACACTGCGACTTAATCGCAAATGAAGAACAAAAAATATAAAATAATACGTAAACTCCGATTATACTATCGCTCTCGATAAATACTGCGACCATAGTCGCAGTCCTTGATCGCATTATACATTACATGCGAAGAAAAAGTAAACTGCGACTATATTAAAAATCATTAAATATCAAATCAGATAAAAAAAAATTAAAGAAGCATTCAAATTAGTTTCGTGATTTAATAAAAAAATGTTGGCAGTATAGCCGCAGTTATAAAAGATAATTGTCACAAAAATTGAATAACGTCATAAAATATAAAAAAATAATAAACTATACATATTCACTGTCTTTTACCGAAAAAGTAGCTTTTCATAAGGAGTATTTGGTAATTTAACTTCTTTCTATAAGCGGGCAGCAAGTCAGTGGGGTGACAAAATTGAGCCACGTCAGCGCAGGCTGATATACATTTATCTATATATATATATATATATATATATATATATATATATATATATATATATATATATATATATATAGTGAGTTGATCCCCTAAGAACGGTTCTCACGAATTCATGTGAGAACTTTCACGTGGGCCGTCGGATCTGATAGAGATCTAGTTTTATTTGATTTGATCTATTAGATCCGACGATCCACGTGAAATTTCTCACAGAAATCCGTGAAAACCGTTCTTAAAGGATCAGCTCCCTCTATATATATATATATATATATATATATATATATATATATATATATATATATATATATATATATAACTGAATAAACTTTTGGGAACCATATACATGCTGCAATAATTTAGGGAGACGTCGAGTATTAAGGTGAAAAAGGTCTCAATTTTACTGAGAATTATTTTGGGTATTTTCGTACATATATGAATCTATAATTCTAGCTCCTCAGCTATCAAGTACTTGTTTTCCTGTTAATGACAAGAAATTCTGGCGACCACTCTACAGTCTACATGAGCAAGCCTAACAGATTGATTGATTGATTAATTTTTGCTTTTCTAAAAACAAACCCTAACTTATAAAATAATTTATTTATGAAGCTATCCTTACGTGGTATTTGTTCCTTTCTGTTTTTTGAGCCTTTGGTTCCCAGAAAGCTTGTGCTTCCCCTTGGAAAATACCATAGGTCCCTTACCTGTGGGATAAAATCATTCCAACAAACATTCTTCAAGCTCAAAACACAAGCACTATTAGCACACATCTCCATTGATTTCTCTAACTGTATTATATGATGACAGCAACTTCGTCCCAAGTCTTTTTAACTTCTAACCTCTGAAGTTTCTTTACTCTGAATGAAAGTAGCTGGAAGCAGAATGGAAGTCGAAGAGCTGACAAAAATTTGCCATTACGGGGCCGTTTGTTTCGCGTAAAACTCCGTAATTCGTAAATAACTTACTACCCAGTTACAACTACTGCGTTTGTTTGGACCGTAATTCGTAAAAGACTTACGTAACTCAACTAACACTCACTTGCAACCCAGTTACCACTCACTTACAGCCCAGTTACAGTTAATTTTGTGGTCATACAAATTTGTAATATTTTTTTATATTAATATTTAATTTTTTTAATATTTATTTGCAGTATTAAAACTTTTAAAATCATAAAATAGTTAATTTTGTGGTCAACTTTTTCACTTACGACTTATACATTACGACAACCAAACACCGTAAAGTACAATATACTTTTCTACTTTACAATTTTATATTACCAACCAAACACCGTAAAATTTACATATATGTAACTCATTTACAATTGTAAAACACTTTACCAATTACAACTACGAATTACGGCCAGTTACGACAACCAAACAGACCCTACCTGTAAACAGACTCGCGTATTTCTGATCTCAAGATTTCAAGCTGACATCAAGATCCATCTAAATATAGGAGGAAAAGCCGAAAGGATATGGATCGGATTGTAGCCACCAGGATGCTGTCAATATAGCTCGATAGTGTGATCTATCTATCATCGCAGGATGCAGCCATAAGAGGTTCACGATGCTAGGCTGCAGTGGTGAATGCCATCAGCAAATAACAATGACTTCTAATTTCCATCAATGAGAAGAAAACGATTCATTTAAAGCGTACAGTCACTCATGATTCATGAGCAAACTGCGAGGACAAAATGAGCAACTGAGAACTGATTCTTAAATCAGAGGGAAAGATGTTCATGTTCTTCTGATTTTAGATTGCTGAGAAACATTTGATGAGTGTAATAGTGCAGCAGACATGAATCAAAGAATTTGAATCTGCACACCAGATGGCAACAGACTTCCTATAGTGGTGACTTTGTTGGAATACCAGGATGGCGAGGATACTTCTTTGGTGTGGCGCGATCCTTCAAGCATATAACAGCAGTTCTTTGTCCAAGAGGGCCTTGTGATTCCACTAAACATAACCAAAAGTATTAGTCACTGCATGGTGGAAACTATAACAAGGCGTTGAAAACCTCTAACATGCGCAAAAGAGGAACGAATGTAAAAGAGTTAAATCAAGAGAGCATTATCATTATCGTAATTGTTACTTTCCACTAAATAGAACAAAAATAGAGGAGCTGCTTCAAGTGAGAAACTAGTGAAAAGGTGCTGATAACTTATTTTATCAGTATCATTATTATAATCTAACCTTTTTCCTAGTAAAATGGGTTTGGCTATGGAGCACAACTCAAAGTAAGCTCAATAAAAGAATTTAAAACAGCTGTTAACCTAACATAAACTCTCTTCATGCCAATTCTTGGATACAACAATTATAAGTAAGCGATGCTTCTGCCATAAAAATGTTCCGAGGCCAGCTCATGTATAGACTCATGTAATATGCAACCCAACAAATGCCCTTCAACTTGGAAAGAGACTAGATGAAGAGCAAGGATGATAATATTTATCATAGGGAGTCAAATATATCTCTGCGGCAAATGAAATCATATCCCCAAAACCTTATGTCACATGTAAATAAATTATGGGTATAAACAGTTGAAATAGGGAAACCATAGGTAATTTTCCCATTTGTATAAAGGGCCAAATTCTAGCGTACTCCTGCTGATGCATCAATTTAATAAATAAAAAACAAACAGTAGAATAAGAGAAATCAATCTAACAAGTCAACCACGCCAAAAAAAGAAAGCTATTAACAAAAGATGTTATCGATTTCCTATTAAACTAATTGACATTTCAAGATGAATTTAGTACCAAATGAATAGCACTATTGTTCAGAAGCCCAGATCTTGGAACTAAGTACCATATAAGATAATTTATTCTGGAAACAGATAATCTGTTGTTTTTTCTAATAATATTGCTAACCTCAATCACCGACTGCTCTTTTTGCTCAGGGTTTACCATCAACGATGGTTTTCTAATATTAATTTACCGTTGGCATATGGTATATTTTATATGGTTCTATGTTTGGTATATTTTACTGTCAGTGTTGGCATGTCTTACTGTTGGGCATATTGTTACAGGTAGTGGTTGGCATTCTTTTACTGTAAGCGTTAATTGCTTCAGTTATTTAACCATTAAATTTCATAGCATGGTCACACACATATATTTGCATTGCAATTGGAAAATTGTTGTATTCCATGTCTGTATTTTCTCCCACCCATGTCCCATATATGCATCCATGCTTCACAACATATCTCCAATTTAATAAATCAACTCTAAGTTCTACATGAACTTATTGCATGTATGTTAGAATGTACAAGAGCAAAGAAGAGGGAAGATGAAGGGAAAAAACTAACATACCAGAACAAAGTTCCAGTACAGACGCCCCCAGTAAATTTATTGCATTCTCCGCGCTTCTGACTTCTTCCTGTCAAAGAACAGCAAGCAAATTATGAAATTGGAGCTGTATCAAAATTTTAAAAGAAAATATCAAGCATAATTCCATTACATCTGAAATGAATGTTTCTTGCCGCAGGAAAGTAGATATCACTCAAATAAATTTGCAACAAGTGACAGGCTTGCTTCTCATTCGTTAAATTGTTATAGTCCATTGTAAACATGAATCACAAGTTTTTCGTGATTCCAACAAGAGACTCCTTCCTTATTCCACAATCCATTAAAGCAAAAACAGAGTGGGTCACATTGCTCAACTCAAGTTTGTCTTTTCTTCTCCGTGTACCGAACAACCCACTCTCACAATCCAAATCTCTTTCATTCTTTTCTTGTTTGGGCTTCTGGCGATGCCTGCCCAATCCAAATCTCTTGCTTCTTGAGGATGTTTAGCTCTTGGTTATTGTCTAAAACTGAAAATTTTGGAATTTTCGATAACAGCATCTGATAGAAGTAGAACTATCTGATTTATTGCTTTCTACGATTAGAATTTCCTCACAAGATTTCCCTAAGAAAAAGGCAAAGAAAAGGAAAAAGAATAAGAATTTACTACATAGAGCGTGTGATGTATCATAAAAGAAGGTTCCAGTAGAAGTTTCACAAAGTTCTGCGATCTCTCTTGGTTAGTATTGGATGCTCGCTTAAGAAAAGTATAATGTTGTCCTGACTCCTAACTCAAATTTCCTAGTTCAAACCGTACCACAAGAGAATGGCTTGTGCGCCCGCATGCTATTATCTATGCCTGGATTTTAGCTGGGGTTCATTTTGACTGGGAATGAGTTCCTCTATACCCAACGATACGAAATATTTACTACTTTTACTCCTTAAGTTGGATAACCATACTAGTTAGCACTGCTCAAGAAAACTTGACAGCAAAAATTTAACAACACATCAACTTATATTCAAAAAAAAAAACAAAAGCATCACCAGATTGTTATAGCAAAATCATTTTGGATAAGGTAGAGCAACAATGAAGCTAAGAATAGCACCACAAGACAGTTATTATTAACAATACTTAGAAATAGATTGAATAATAGATTGCTAAGGAAATAAACTTGATTACTGGAAAATACTTAGAAATTTTCTGTCATTGGTTTGCGCAGTTTGCCAGTATTGACTAGGGCGCAAACAAATGAAAGGCACTGGAGAATATGGAATTGGGGAGAAATTCATTAATAGTTAAATAGAAATTTTCTATACTATAATTACTTGTTATAATGATATGTACAATCATTAATGTGATCGATGTAAACATTATTTCTCAGCATCAAGAAATATCTTATACATGTAAGAAAAGGTAACATCGGATTGAGGTATGCTATGAATTAGTTGTGTATACAGTTAAAAGTCAAACATCCGAGTCTGCCGGTCATATCTCCAACTTCAGAATCCTGGATCTGATTTATATAATAGCATGACTATCAAAATTCTAGCCCACGATTGAGTTCAGATCAAGTTGGTATAAAGAATAGTTGGATCCATCAGAAACCTGAAATTTTATAATATTGGATTTTACTTCGTATCTCACCCAGAAGCTATTGAAAACAGTTTCGAGAGAAGTTTGGTCCAGGGATGGAACCAATCAGGGATGGGTCATCAGATAAAAATCCAGCCCTCATTAGGTATGCTAAGTTTGAGTCAATCATAATTAACACATAAGCAGAAATGAGACTGAATGAATGTGGGTAAACATAAATAAATGGCAGCTAAAATCCACTTTGCCAACTGACGTTATAATTGAGTTATAAACTCTACTTCTGAAACAACAGGTAGCACTAGTATGGATTTTGGGTTGAGATTTGGTCTTTAAAGAGGACCGATTGCTTAGAGCTCCAATTATATAGGAAATGAACTCCTAAAGGGCCAGAACTTGGGAGTTGTGAACCCCTTCCTCTTGATAGTTGATTTTGATATATAGAGAAGTACAACGTAAGCACTTCTATCCGATATCTTTTATTACGATAGTTGTAGTAGTATCTTTCAAACACTTAATAGACATCTTAGTATCACTTGATCAAATTATGCCATGCAAATGGTGTGACTTACTAATCAAGAAATCAGCTAAAAAGCAAAAGCTAAAACTAATTTAAGGAAGTAAATATAAGCAACATGGTCCATTCATGTACAGGAACGAGGAGGGGGCAACAGAATACCTGAGGGTCATAGCCTTTTGCAGCCACAAACAGGCCACCGACACGAACTAATGGAAGGCAATACTCAGCTGTAAAGAAACAACAATGTTAGGAATAAAAAGAAATCCAATAAAGGGTCTATTTGAAAACTTGAAGAGAGGAGGACGAGAGGAAGAACCCATGAAGAAAGGGCTTTTTCCTCTCTTCAAGTGTCTGGTTGGCAAGGAAGAAACTTTTCCTCTCTTCCATTGTGCTGATGTGGCGATGATGTGGCCTCTTCTCTTTCATTTTTTCTTCACCTGGTTTGAGTGGGGGAGAGCTTAGGAGCTCTTATCAAGAAAAATAAATTATTATTCCTCTTTCTCTTCTCCTTTTTGGTTCCCCTCTTCCTCTTCCTTCTCTTCCACCCACCAAACACTTGAGTTATGAAGAAATCTCTTCAAACTCTCCTCTCTTCATTCTCTGTTCTTCCCACCTCGTTCTCTTCGAGTTTCCAAAACAGGGCCAAAGTTCACTAGAACATTGTATATGTAATCAAAAAGTATCAGTTGAATTTTAGCAATACCTAAAATTCTCATTTCTGCAACAGCTCTTGCTACTGCAACATCAAATAATTCTCTGAATTCAAGACATTGGCCCACCTTCTGTCCTACAACAGGAAAAGTTGCAATATGATTATATGAAACTTCAATTACGAACCTCATAAATGTGAAGGGAAAAGGGATATCAACAAATAACTGGATGAAAAATATATTTGCACACTAATGGTGAAACATGAATAATTTCTGCTGATTATGATCCACAAAGCATGCTTGATTAACAGTATCAAATCACACTAAAAGAAAGAACAATGATTCCCATGTATTCTGCAATTACAAGATATCACACAGCTCAAGGGTAAGTCACCAACTTATTCACTGCTAAGAATATGTACATGAAAGTAATTTTTTCCCATTTTTTCAATAAGGACACTAGAACAACCTTTAAGAGGTGAGCTTACGCAGTAGAACTAGGGTTTGTAGTGGGACTGGGAAAAAACAAATCTAGGGTTAGGGTTTGTAGAAATTGGGGATGAACTATTCTAGAGATTTAGAGAAAAGATAGGATTTGGGCCTCTCACCCGAGTGAATCGATCACCCATTCCATGCATCAGACACAAAATTTAAATTCAGTCTTCAAACCAGGAGAATTGCTCTCCCACTTCATGTTTCTTGTGTGAATATTCGAACGAATCCAATCTATTAAAATTTCAATAATCTATTCATTGATTTCAAGCAAAAGAACTACAATAATTTTTATAGAAAAGAAGACACGTGTACTACGCATGCCTTACATAAAGAAAAATAAAAGTCTAATAAAAGAAAATAACAGTTATAAAAGAAAATAAAAACTAATACAAGAAAATAAAAACTACTAAAATAACTCTTTCTAAATGTCTTCATGTTCCTCATCATTCTCCCCTGATTGAAGAAAACTCGTCCTCGAGTTTTAAAAGAACTTGTCCTTCAGTTCTCTGAAGTAAAGACATCTTCTCATATTCGGATGATGATTGAATTTAAAAACCAATAATTAAAACATCTAACCGAGGTGAATCTCACTTACTCAAAGAATAATGTGAATGTAAGGACTGAAAAGTGGGGCTAAATACATTTAATACAGCACTTGTGGAACTAAAATCATGCAAAGGCCTTTGAAATTTTGGAAAGCCACTCAAACGTATGTGGGGTGAAATGATTTTAGCTCAATGGGGTATTCTTAAATATGAGTTCATTAAAATCTATGATAAACATCTAGAGTTTGTAACTATGACAATCATCATAATTTTTCATTTCAATTTGTTAAGTACAAAGGTATTTTGACCAATGTACTAGTACTTTTGGGAATAGATGAATAAGGATCACGTACAAGATTCTGTCTTATAGAATGTTTTTTTACGATTTCAAATATCAACCAATTCTAATATTTATCGGTAATATCGTATCGGATTTTGAGGTACTTTATACGATATTAACTCTGTAATACCAGCCGATATCGGGGCTGATATTGATGGCCGACATTGAAAATATTAATACAAAAACCTATTGACTAATAGCTGATATACCAATACCGAGATTTTAAACCATGATTTTTTTTGGGCAAAACCATGAAAACACATCACGATTTCAATGTCAACCGTGGTCAAATAAATGCAGGCTTACAATCTAAACTTGTTTCAGACAGAAAGGATTTCAAGTTCAAGCTTGACCATAGATTCTTAATGCAATAAGGCTCAATGAGTTCAGTAGATAATTTAGCAATGCAAATACACCTTGTAAAGCTCGAGTTTTCCATAATAATACAAAACTTCTAAGTTTGAATTCAGTGAGCTTGGTATATGTCATGTCCCGTGGTGGACGCAAGAAATTATTTCAGTGTAGGCGAAGTAATGTAAAAGACTAAAGTAAAAGACAAAAAACCATCAGTGCGGACGTAATAAAATAAAGTAAAAAAAAAGACAGTCTAAGAGTTGAACCTATGACCTCCAATAACTCATTATAAAATCTTATCACTTGAGCTAGGCATCTAATGTGATTATATATACAAGAATTAAGCTTTTAAACAAAATAAATATTATGTAAAAAATATTAAACTACAATAAAATGTTTTGTAAGTTTATTATAAAATCCAGTGTGGGTGTCCTCCCACCACACTGGGCTCCATGTAGATCTACCCCTGGTCTTGTCTACACACTCCAATAGTTGTGATGACTTGAACAGTCTAGGCCAAGGGTAGCAATGGTTTATTTGTGAACATGAAAGCAATGCTAAACTAGAGTCCAAATGTTGTTGAAAGAAAAAGTGGGTCATAAACAACCTTAATCACTCAATGACATGAATGCTAAGTTTTACCCATGTCTAATGTTGAGTAAAGTCAGTGTTGGTATGTCAAAATAGGTGTCCGAAAAAAATGTCAATAAGGAAAACATATTAGTATTAAAAAAAAGCTTCCTAAACATAATATAATAAAAAACATTTACCTCTGCTCTTTCACGTAAGATTTCCACATTTGACAATCCAATAAGGTCAATCACGTACTCTAAGAATAAACACCGCTTTTGCATTGATTCCAGAAGTGTGACCTTCCAGCCTGAGAAGAATAATATGTTAGAATTTGTTGAAGCCAAAATAGTGAAAAAAAATCAAATTAAATTAAATCCAGTTGCAATGAGATCTTCCAAGAATTATCATCGATTCATTGAAAAAGTAAGGGTCAATACACCATCCTTATATTTCTTCCCTAATATTTTTATTTATGGCACCTGTTTCAGTTGACTGTTCCTTGGTTGCCTGAACTGAGACTCGAAACAGCAGTACCAAAAGAGCAATGTGAAAAACAGCTGGGGGGGGGGGGGGGGGTGAATTAAGGGTGTAAAGGGTACCCGCTTACCCGTTAACCCGACCCGAAATTATAGCTTAATTTCGGATTCGGATCTAAAAAGTAGGATCCAAATCAGTACCGGGTCGGGTTCGGATCACTGTATTATACTCTGATCCTATATCGGATCGGATTCGGATATAATAGATATCCAACCCGCTAACCAAAACCCGACTCAAATGTAAATAAAAGGCAAGAGTTTCCCAGAATCCCAATTCCAACCCTAATCTCTCAGCCGACTTTTCTAATTGAAGTTGCAGCCGCCCCTTCATCTTCTTCCCTCTCCCAAAAGTTTTCTAGATCTCTTCATCTTCTTTACTTTTTGGAAAAAGAGAAAATTAAGATCTCATAACAACCATACTTAGCTAGATCTAAAAGCTCCTCGAAGATGAAAAGGCACAAGGTACTTAATTATCACATCTTATTCTATGTATTTCATTCTATTTCTATTTTCTACACTTTCCCTCTCTGAACTCTGGGGAACTGTAAGTCCTCTCTCTCTATCTCTCCCCTCTCTCTATCTCTGTTTCCTAATTTTTTTCTTTGATCTCAACAGCAAGGATCATTTTTTCGATCTCAACAAAAATCATTTGTTGTCGCAACGACAACAGGTACTGAATTTTATTTTTATGATTTTTGATTAAATATTTCCTGTATGCATCTATCCTTAGCCTAGCATCAAGATTGATCTCATTATTCTCTTGAATAAACTTTAGCTTAAATAATTAAATTTCTTACTAAAGATTGATTTGTTGTTCTCTTGGACTGTGATTTTAATTTCTTACTTAAGTTGCGATTTTTGTGACTTTTTTCCCAGATGATATGTAGTAGTTTATTTAACATAAACTCCAAACAACTGATCAGAGACTTAATTTCTTGCAAAAAAAAAAAAATTATTTTTTGCTCCCTTTGATTGTGAATTTAGTTTCTTGCTTAAGTTGTCATGTTTGTAACTTTCTCTTTAGATCATATATAGTATTTTTTTTGAATCATGTACTAAAAAACAATTGATATGAGATATGTATCTAAAGACTTTTAGAATAAAGAAAAGAACTAGTAAAGTCTTCTATAAGAAAAATAGATTTATTTAATTCTTTTAGAAGAAAGAAAAAATAATAAATCTTATAATTAAGCTGAAACTTTTCTTTATTTAGAGCTAATTTACTGAACCATTTTGCACATTATTCATTAGTTCATGTGTTTATTCTTATTTTTGTTTCATAATTTTGTCCTATCTAATGAATTAATATTTTTTTAAAATAATATTGTTGTAGATAATGTAAATAAATTCATATTATTGATATTTTGTATGTCCTTGTTTGTTTGTTTCAGCATGTCTGAAAATATTGTTGATGATGGAAAAAATACTAATGAAGAAACAACAAAAGACTCCAAAATCTACCAAAAGGAAGCTTAGGTCTCTTGTATGGAATGATTTTACAAAACAGGAAAGAGATGGAAATTGGGAAGCAATATGCAATTATTGTAAAAAGGTTTTGACAGGACAATCTAAGAATGGAACCACTCATTTAAAGAATCATTTAAATTCTTGTTCTAGCTACAAGAGAACCGTAAAAAGGAGCGGTGGTGTTGGACAAATGCTTCTGAAATCTGGTGAAATAAAGCTTGATGGAAGTACTGATATCGAATGTTTTAAATTTAGTCAAGAATTTAGCCGTGAGGAACTTGCTCGCATGATTATATTACATGAGTACCCTTTCTCAATTGTTCATCAGCTTGGTTTTAAAGCTTTTGCTCGGAGTCTTAATCCAGAATTTAAGTTTGTGTGTCGCACTACAATTAAAGAAGATTGCATGAAGATTTTTGAAAAAGAAAAGAGTAAGTTGTATGATGAATTTGATAAACTTCAATGTCGAGTTAGTCTCACTTCTGATATGTGGAGTTCTAATAGAAATATGGGATATTTATGCATAACATGTCACTATATCGATGACAATTGGAAGCTTCAAAAAAGAATAATTAGTTTTATGCATGTTGAGGCACCACACACTGGGGATACTATTACAAAGGTCATCTTAGAAAAATTGTATGATTGGAATCTTGATCGAAAGCTATTTAGTATAGTATTGGATAATTGCAGCACAAATGATGTGATTGTACGGGAGCTTCAGAAAATCTTTTCTGCTAAGGGTTCTCTTCTTTTCAGTGGTGATCTTTTCCATGTTAGGTGTTGTACTCATATTCTAAACCTAATTGTTCAAGATGGATTAAAAGAATTAACTGCTATAGTATACAAGGTGCGTGAAACTGTAAAGTATGTGAAAGGTTCTCAGGCTAGACTGGAAAAATTTCAGAAGATTGCAAAACAAGTGCATGCATCAAAACAATCATTAATTGATGATTGCCCTACGAGGTGGAATTCAACTTATCTAATGCTTGAAAGAGCTTGTGATTTAAAAGATGCAATTTCACGCCTTGCAGAATTGGATAACAAGTTCAAACATGCACCATCCAATGAGGAATGGGAAAATGTTGAAATTATTTTGGAATGTTTGGAGGTATTTTATGATGTGACTGAAAATTTTCAGGTAGCAAGTATTCTACTGCAAATATCTATTTTAATGATATTTGTACCATATATGTTGCTTTGAAGGAGTGATTGCACAGCTCATATCCATTTCTTGTTTCCATGGCTGGAAAAATGATTGAAAATTTGAAAAATATTGAAAATAACCAATAATGTTTTGACAATTGCATCTATTTTGAATCCTTGCTACAAAATGAAGTCAGTTGATTACTTTTTCAATTTGATATATGATGCTGAATTTGAATGTAAGCTGAAAATAAATGGTATCCGAAATGCTTTGAGAAGTCTCTACAATGAGTATGTTGTCCGTCATTCTCAAGACAATCAAGGGACTTCTTGTTTTGAGATTGGTGGTGGTTCTTGAAAAGTCACCTAGAGGGGGGTGAATAGGTGATGATGCTAATCTCGTGAACTTAATGCGGAATTTAAAAACTAATTGCAATTTCTATAATGATGCACACACAAGCAAGTACAAGATATAACAATTTGCACAAAGTAAAGAGAGAGAGCAAGAGTCAATGGATCAAGCGCAAACAAAGAGATATGTTCCGAGGTTCGAGCACCCAGCTCTACATCCCCGCCTTCGACACACGAAGGATTTCCAATCCACTAGCTTGTCCACGAAGGACTCCCACAAAGGGAACCTCCACCGAGGATTTGGGGCAATCACAATACAAGGAGTACCCAACTCCTCTCCTTACAAACACGACCTCCTCCTTGAGGCACTCCTCCAATCCAACAAACAATCACCTCACAACTTGAGGGATTAGCACCAAGCTTACACAAAACACCTCACAACCCAAGTTGCACAACCTCCTCAACACAATGAGGGAAATGGCACAAAGCAAGAATTGGGTTTACAACTTAGTGGTTTCAAACAACAACCACAAAACAATCTCTTTTTCCCACACAAAATCCTATAGAGAAGATAGTAGATTTTAGCTCAAGTGTGGAGAAAACCAATGGAATGGAAATCAAAATCATAAAGAAAAATCCTTGGGAAAACAATAGAAATCAAGATGGTGAAGTTCAATCAAAAGCTTTTCCCAAAAACCTCTTCTTTGATTTTCCAAACCCTAGCAAAAACCTCAAAATAGATTGTTCAATATGAGTTCAAAAACTTCTTTTAATTGCAGCAAAAACACCAGAGAGTATGAAAAAATTCGCACAAAAAACCCTTGGAGAAAAACTCTTGCAAATGGGGTATTTATAGGCAGAATTGGAAACTAGCTGTTGGCAGCTATTTTTGCCAGTTTTGCCCTGTCGGTCGACCGCCCAACGTTCAAATTTTTGAACGTTGCAACACCCGGTCGACCGCCCGGTCGACCCAAACAAACCGAGAGCAAACTGCTCTCAGTCGGTCGACCGGCCAAGGCTGTAACCAGCGTGCACGTTTCTGTGCACGTCGGTCGACCGCCCGGTCGACTGGCTACTTGGTGCGGTCGACCGTGCGGTCGACCGACCTTGCCTGGCAGGCAGCAAATAGGTCAGAAAACTGAGGTAAAAAATATTCCAATAAATCTTTTAACTCTTGTAAAAATCCCCAAAAATAGTTTTTGCATTTTGCATTGATATATAAACTTGTGATAAAAAGTTTAGCTCAAATATCAATCAACATGAACTATTTTTGTAGCATATTATTTTTATCAAAATCAAAACTTGTATTTTCTAAAACTTGGAATCTTGAATAGAGAATACCTTTTGTCCAAAACTCATCCATAATACAAAACTATGATATTTAAACATTTTGAAGCATGATGCATATGGATAGAAATCCAATATACATGAAACATGTATATATCATGATTTTTGTCATTAAGTCCAAAAATATGTTTTGTTATAAATATCAAAACATAAAACTCATGAAATAGATTATCAAACTAAGTTTGTTTAAACAATTGAAGCATGCATGTATATAGAACAAATCTAATATACATAAATCATGTAAACTTGTTTTGATATAAAATCTATTCATGAAAACCAAGATCGGTTAAACCTAAAACCGAAAACCAAAACATGAAACGTGTGTGTTGTGAACTTGAGCTTATCATACTATACTAATATTTACAATTAGGATCTAAACCAAACTAAAACTATGGATACCTAAGTCTTCTTATAGAGCGCAAACTCCAAGCTAGAGCGCAATCTCCAAGTCGGCTCGATCCAAAAACTCTTGATTCACCGGGCAAGTGCTATATATATCTTTGATGCGCGGGCTCTTGAATCAACATGTGCAAGCTTCCAAATCATCTTGTTGAAGCTAAACACCAACTAATATCTTGGTTAATGATCTGAAACTAAAATCACAAGATTATTAGTACACATAACTACATGAGTTAATCATCATCAAAACTAGAGTGGAAGGCCTTTGGGCCAACAATCTCCCCCTTTTTGATGATGACAAAACTCATGGAGTTATATATGCATGGATTAAAGTAAAGCTTCAAAGAAGCTCCCCCTTAACTCATGCATAGGAATAAACAAACAATAAGATGCATATAAACAAGGTTCTTGACATAAAATGAATATGCATATGAAACATGCTCTTGATTCCAATTAAAACAAAACAAATAACTTACCAAACAAAACTCTTGATACTAATAAAAACAAAACTCATAATGCTCTTGATACCAATGGATATTAATAAAAACAAAACTCATAATACTCTTGATACCAATGGAGATGAAATGAACATAAAACTGAAAACTCATGCATATCAACTCCAAATTCTTCTCCCCCTTTTTGTCAATCATCAACAAAGGGGTAAAAACAAAATAGATATGAATTCTTCTCCCCCTAAATATATGAAACAAAGAATCAATAAACTACTTCAAGGGGTGACACCAAAAATGATACCAATTAAAAAAATGTGTCATTGAAGTGCATTATGATACCAAAAGAAAGTGAACATAAAAACATTTAAGAAATGCCTACCAATTACCATTGAAAGTAAGAAGGGCATTGAAAACAAATATGATACCAATTGAAATTAAAACATATTGAAAATAAAACACATGATACCAATTGAAAAACACAATGATACCAATTTTGAGTAAACAAATGCATCTAGATACCAATTGAAGATATTTATCTTTATAAGCAAATGAAACCAATTAAAAATCAATAATCATTCTTTAATCATTTTTCATTATAAAGTTAGGGAGTGGAAACAAAACCAATGATAAACTAAATACCAATTGAAAACTAAGTCAATTGAAATAATGTTAAAGCTCAAGCTTAGCATAAGCAAGATAATGATAATGCTTGTATAAAGATACCAATTGAAAATTGAATCAATTGAAAATGATGGTCATTAAAAAAATCAAGCTTATCATAAACAAAATTTGTGCTTCAAGATATAGGGATATAATAAGCACAAATAAATCATCTATATATGTATGTAAGAAATAGATACCAATTGAAATTGATACTAAATGAAGTGTAAGCATACATATATAAAACAAAACATATATGAGTATACAAAAGGATGTCAAGATTGATACCAATTGAAAGAATTCAATGATACCAATTGAAACAACAATAAGATCAAGTGTATGACTCATATCAACTACCACCCATTTCATGATCAAGTTTAAAATGATTTACACTATTAAGAATACATGAGCATGATCTCCCATCCAACCGCCCATTAGATGGTAGGGGTTTTCAAAATAGATTTGAAATTATAGTTCGTTTGAAAATCACTACCAAAGAAAGGAATATCGCAACTAGTTAAATGGAAAACTTGTTAACTAGTACGAAATCCTTCAAGTAAGGAATAACAAAAATATTTTTCATGAAACATGAAAATCACATGATCACTAAACACTCAAATTCCATAAAGCCCAAATCATAGTCTCATGAAAACAAATCATGAGTAAACAAGTGAGTGAACAAGTGTAATGTGAAATACATTGTCATGAAATTTTGCATTCAAGTACAAATTCCTTTAAAATATTTACACATGATAAACTAAATTTCCTTTACCAAATGAAATTTCCAAAAACATGAAACTCATCAAAACGATTTAACCTTCAAGGCATATGTATGTCATGTACAAACTAAAGTATACATACATATCCCAAACATAATGAGTCCACAAGAGTATATGCATGAAGGCACGTGGCTCAAGGATGTATATGTATAATCAATAGTTAAGACAAGATAGACATATACATGAAGTTAAACTTAAGATCATAAAACATATCTAAAAATGGGGAATACAAGTTAGAATGTACGAATCATCAAAACTAGACTATACTAGCACATCCAATGAATACAAATGAGCTTTCAAGCACAAACATATCATTGATCTATTTGTAGCTCACTAGATGTACAAGTATAAATCCTAGTCTTAATGAAAACTAACATCTAAACATATATTCAAATCATGAAGCACAAAACGAGTCATAAATCAACAATATCACAAAGAAATGATCATAATACAAATCCACATGTACTAATAGTCATGGCAATTAATATACTAATCAAGTCAAGAATCATTAAAACAAAAATCATAGAATCATGAATATCCAAATGATCATTAAGCATAAGCATGTGCAATAGATCTAGGGCATACATGTTAGTTTAAACAAAAGTAAGAACACTAAATATAGATCCATATAAAACATGGGTGCTCAAGAACTAAACATGTATAACACTAATCTATTCAACATGGCATAAGCATAATGAACTACAAACATAACATGCTATCAAAAGATGAACATGAAAAGCATGCAAATAAAAATGGGAGTTAGAGAATGATACTAAACCGATGAAGGTGCATCTCTAGATCTCCAAAACATGGTGGTCCTCTCCACCTAATTCCCTTGAGTGTGAAGCATCCAAATGATTTTCTTTTAGGCTTAGAACGCATCCACCTCAAGGCACCAAATCTCTCACGTAATGCGAGAGCCTCCACCTACATCAAACATCAAAGAGGTGGATCTTGGTACCCATTTTCTTGTGGGTCCACGGGGGTTAATATCTTTTCTAACCCAAACAAGATTAGTTGCTAAATTTTTAACATGTAAAAGATCATAACAAAATCTAGCAAGGTGGCCTTTTCGACCACAATGTGTACATGTGTACACGTGAGCATACATATGATGATGGTGATCATGAGAAGCATGTGTATGCCTAGATGGGTGTGCATGCAAGGTTGGAACTTGTTTCTTGCGAACCAAGGATTCCAAACGTGAGTGATTCATGGCACAATGGCTCAAAGTGGAGCCCAAACAATCAACACTTTTCTTTAACAAATTTATATCATTTTCAATGCTAGAAGACAAAGTGGAGGAAGCTATAGATGTGCAAGAAGTAGAAGCTATACTAGCATGGCAAACATGAATATCAATATCATTTTGCAAAGACTTATTCTTAATCAAAACCAAATCCAATTCTTTTGAAATTGAATCAATTTTATTTTTCAAAGTAAGATTTTCTTTGAAAACAAGATCCAATCTAGAAGACAAAACTTCATTGTGTTCTACAACATCATCAAAATCATTTTTGTTTTTCAAAACTTCAATCTCTTTTAGTGCAAGTTCAAGTTGAGATTGTAGTGAGTCACGTTCACTAGTGATCTCTTCTTTCTCTTGCAAAATCACTTCAAAATTAGAACATAAATCCTTTAATTCATTTTTCAAAACAAGATTATTCTCTTTCAAAAGTTTGTGTTTTTCTAAGAATTTTTCAAGCTTTTGAGAAAGTTCCATATTTAATGTTTGAACCTCACCATAACTGTCACAAAAAGAATTTGAGCTATCATCTATTTGAGATTCCGATTGTACCTCAAGGGAGTTCTTCCCTTGGACCATGAAGCATTGCTCTTCGGACTTTTCTCTCATAGATCTCCTCATCTTGTTTAAGATCCTTGGAAACTCGGAAGAAGTCAATATGCTCCAAACTGCAAAAGCCGAATCATAGTGATCAAAAACGGGTAAAAGAAATTCATTAAGAGATGCTCTAAGTGCCCTAAGTGCAAGTGCATTGGCCTTCTTATGCTTGCTACTATTTGAGAGGGTTTCTATAGTGATGGCTTGATAGGCTAGATGTCCTAGGCTTTTTATATGCTTAATCATGTCAACCTTCCAAGAGTCAAGTCTAATATGGTCAAACATAGGAGGGCTATCCATGAGTGCAAACTAGATGAGTGCAAATGACAATGCAAATGAAGATTAGCAATCCAAGATCACTCCTAGGTGGTTAAACCTAAATATCAGGAGCACTAGCTCTGATACCAATTGAAAAGTCACCTAGAGGGGGGGTGAATAGGTGATGATGCTAATCTCGTGAACTTAATGCGGAATTTAAAAACTAATTGCAATTTCTATAATGATGCACACACAAGCAAGTACAAGATATAACAATTTGTACAAAGTAAAGAGAGAGAGAGAGAGAGCAAGAGTCAATGGATCAAGCGCAAACAAAGAGATATGTTCCGAGGTTCGAGCACCCAGCTCTACATCCCCGCCTTCGACGCACGAAGGATTTCCAATCCACTAGCTTGTCCACAAAGGACTCCCACAAAGGGAACCTCCACCGAGGATTTGGGGCAATCACAATACAAGGAGTACCCAACTCCTCTCCTTACAAACACGACCTCCTCCTTGAGGCACTCCTCCAATCCAACAAACAATCACCTCACAACTTGAGGGATTAGCACCAAGCTTACACAAAACACCTCACAACCCAAGTTGCACAACCTCCTCAACACAATGAGGGAAATGGCACAAAGCAAGAATTGGGTTTACAACTTAGTGGTTTCAAACAACAACCACAAAACAATCTCTTTTTCCCACACAAAATCCTATAGAGAAGATAGTAGATTTTAGCTCAAGTGTGGAGAAAACCAATGGAATGGAAATCAAAATCACAAAGAAAAATCCTTGGGAAAACAATAGAAATCAAGATGGTGAAGTTCAATCAAAAGCTTTTCCCAAAAACCTCTTCTTTGATTTTCCAAACCCTAGCAAAAACCTCAAAATAGATTGTTCAATATGAGTTCAAAAACTTCTTTTAATTGCAGCAAAAACACCAGAGAGTATGAAAAATTCGCACCAAAAACCCTTGGAGAAAAACTCTTGCAAATGGGGTATTTATAGGCAGAATTGGAAACTAGCCGTTGGCAGCTATTTTTGCCAGTTTTGCCCTGTCGGTCGACCGCCCGGTCGACCGCCCAACGTTCAAATTTTTGAACGTTGCAACACCCGGTCGACCGCCCGGTCGACCCAAACAAACCGAGAGCAAACTGCTCTCAGTCGGTCGACCGCTCGGTCGACCGGCCAAGGCTGTAGCCAGCGTGCACGTTTCTGTGCACGTCGGTCGACCGCCCGGTCGACTGGCTACTTGGTGCGGTCGACCGTGCGGTCGACCGACCTTGCCTGGCAGGCAGCAAATAGGTCAGAAAACTGAGGTAAAAAATATTCCAATAAATCTTTTAACTCTTGTTAAAATCCCCAAAAATAGTTTTTGCATTTTGCATTGATATATAAACTTGTGATAAAAAGTTTAGCTCAAATATCAATCAACATGAACTATTTTTGTAGCATATTATTTTTACCAAAAATCAAAACTTGTATTTTCTAAAACTTGGAATCTTGAATAGAGAATACCTTTTGTTCAAACTCATCCATAATACAAAACTATGATATTTAAACATTTTGAAGCATGATGCATATGGATAGAAATCCAATATACATGAAACATGTATATATCATGATTTTTGTCATTAAGTCCAAAAATATGTTTTGTTATAAATATCAAAACATAAAACTCATGAAATAGATTATCAAACTAAGTTTGTTTAAACAATTGAAGCATGCATGTATATAGAACAAATCTAATATACATAAACCATGTAAACTTGTTTTGATATAAAATCTATTCATGAAAACCAAGATCGGTTAAACTTAAAACCGAAAATCAAAACATGAAACGTGTGTGTTGTGAACTTGAGCTTATCATACTATACTAATCTTTACAATTAGGATCTAAACCCAAACTAAAACTATGGATACCTAAGTCTTCTTGTAGAGCGCAAACTCCAAGCTAGAGCGCAATCTCCAAGTCGGCTCGATCCAAAAACTCTTGATTCACCGGGCAAGTGCTATATATATCTTTGATGCGCGGGCTCTTGAATCAACATGTGCAAGCTTCCAAATCATCTTGTTAAAGCTAAACACCAACTAATATCTTGGTTAATGATCTGAAACTAAAATCACAAGATTATTAGTACACATAACTACATGAGTTAATCATCATCAAAACTAGAGTGGAAGGCCTTTGGGCCAACAGTTCTGGCATTGGGATTCATAATGTATGCGTTTCTAAGGGATTTACAAGCAAAAGGTTGGCATCTGCGAGAGTGGCTCTTGATCAATTTATTGAAGAAAGCTCATCTAGTGTTGTACTGAAATCTGAGCTGGATAAATATCTAGAAGAACCAGTTCACCTTTT
Organism: Agave tequilana; assembly: GCA_038442645.1. Lineage (NCBI taxonomy): Eukaryota > Viridiplantae > Streptophyta > Magnoliopsida > Asparagales > Asparagaceae > Agave > Agave tequilana. The sequence continues at coordinate 3,025 of JAVJIF010015417.1, read as the reverse complement.
CAAAAAAAGGTGAAAATGACAGTTTTGATATCTTGGAGTGGTGGAAGGTTAATGCAGGTAAATATCTCGTACTTTCTATGATGGCTCGAGACATTCTGGCAATTCCTATTTCAACTGTTGCTTCAGAATCTGCATTTAGTACTGATGGTAGAGTAATTAGTGCACATCGAAGTTCTATGAAATCATCTACTGCACAAGCCTTAATTTGCACTCAAGACTGGATAAGAAATAAAATGATAGGTAAGATTTGAGTTTTCTAGTTTTTCTTTATTTATTTGCCAAGTCAAGTACTATTTAATATTTTTTGAGTTTCCTTTTATTTATTTGCTTACTCATTTTGTCTATATCTATTAACAGATTCACAATTAATGGAAGAAGAGGATGGTCTTTCCACAATTTTTAGGGCAATTGCTTTGGATTCTGAGTTTGATAGAGGTGGAGCAATGGATGGGAATGATGATTCAAGTATCTACTCTCAAATTGGTGAACTATTCAAGTTCAAGCTTTTTCTTTTTCATTTTTGGCTCTATATTTGAGTTTGTTCATGATTTTCCATATTCTTACAGATTGAAACTTTCGTTGGTTGGATAAAACTAAAATTACAAAGTGGTAAAGGTAAAACAAGAACAAAAAATGCACAATTAAATCATTTATTTGAGTATTAATATTTGATTTATTTGTTAGTATATATTCCTAGTCTTTTTTACTTGTGCAAAGATTTTGTGTGTTTTATATGTTCAGAATTTTTTCAGATTTATGATAAGCTATCTTCGCAGCTAACAAAGAAAGAATTCAGCAACAAGCTTATCTTTTCGGAGGTAAAAGTAAAACAAGAAAGAAAATGCAATTAAATTATTCATTTGAGTATTAATATTGATTTATTTTATTAGCATACGTTCCTTTAGTCATTTCTAATTGTGCAAAGATTTTTTTTTTTTTTACATGTGCAGGTTTCTTCAGATCTACCAAAAGCAACCCAACATCTATCAAAGAAAATTTTAGAAGCAAGCCAAATCTTTCACTAGCTTATAGGATTTTGTTTATCTTTTTTCCTTCTTCTTAAGAACAATATCTTGTGTGGAGAAACAATGTGTGAGCAGATTAGACTCATTAGCCTTTATCTAAAAGTAATTATTTTGTGGTTTCAAATTTTGTTGCTGGTCAAAGAAATTGCGATAATGTTGTTTTTGTAAGACAATATGTTTTATTAATCCAAGTTTATGGGTTGGTATTTGAGTTTTATAAATTATTAACATGCAAGTTTATTGATGAATTGTAACAGATTGTATAGTTTGTGAACATTGTGGCTACAGGTACAATGTCCTATAGGGATTTCAAATTTTTGTTTTAGTTATTGGCAAATTTTATAAGTATATATGTTTAAGCTATTTCATTTAGAAGAAAAAAAAATCCGAAACCCGAATCCGAACACAGCTTTCATAACGGGTACTGGCCGGATTCGGATCCTACTCTTGTTATCGGGTTCGGATTCGGATTCGGGTATACTGTACCCTATCGGGTTCGGATTCGGTTTTTACCTGAACCCGATCCGAACCCGACCCGTTTACACCCCTAGGGTGAATAGGTGTTAATGCTAATCTAGTGATCTTTTTAAATAAGTAAGAATGAATGATGCAAACGGTCACTCAAAACAAGAAATTGAAGTCGAATTCCCCGTGAAGGGCTCTAAAACTTCTCCTCTTTGATTCCTCTAGATTATGAGTTGAGGCGCGTAATTGCTTTCTTGTTGAGATGAGTAAAGACCGAAAAATGCAAGTCAATGAAATGATCGAAATGGTGAAGAGCAAACAAACAATATCACAAGTAAGGAATGTAAAGCAATGAAAAGCAATAGGAAACCAATCGCAAACACAAGAAATTTGTTACGAGGTTCGAGCCACTGCTCTACGTCCCCGCCTCCACCACCGTGAAGGATTTCCACTAAATCCTCAAAGGGAATTTTCACATCGGAACCTTTATACCCAAGGGGATTACAATTGGTCTACACAAGACCGGAGTACCCAACTCCCACCAATCCAACCTCTACACAAGAGGGATCTCAACACAAGAAAAGACAAGTCACTTGGTGATCAAAAAACCACAAACTTCTCTCTTACAACTTCTTATAGAGTGGAGATGATTTTTGGCTCAAGAAGTGAAGTGAGAAAAATTTCAGTTGTAAAGAAGTAAGAAGAGCTTGAAAATAACTGAAAAATTTAACCAAAGAAAGCACTTTAGAGAATGAAAGCTTAAAAACTTTTCTTTTCTTTTGAAACTTAAAAACAATGGGGATTTTTCTTGTGTTCAATAAAGGACCAATGACATCTATTTATAGGGATTTGATAAGAGCATTACATCATTTAATCTAGGTCAATAAGTCAGATTATAGCCACAAGAAAATCAGAGATAGCTGAAAGTAAAATCAAAATCAAACCAGAAAACAGATTCTAAGAAACTAGCCGTTGGGGGCTGCTGGCGGCTGTCGGTCGACCGACAGTCTATATGGCAAAAGAGCCGTTGGACTCGGTCGACCGGTCGGTTGATCGCAGTTTAAACAAAAATAAACTTTTGAACTGTCAGTCGACCGGGCCGGTCGACCGACAAAACCCGAGACTAAGGGTCTTGAGTCGGTCGACCGCAAGGTCTGTCGGTCGACTCGCCCGGTCGACCGGCAGACGTGCACGCCCAAAGCCACAAGGCCGGTCGACCGATCTGGCCTGAAATAGATCCGGTCGACCGCCCGGTCGACCGTTAGGCCTGAAACAGATTTATTTTGGAAATATTTTTGAACTTTGAAGAATTTTTGAAATATTTTTAAATGGTTTGATGTTTAAGTAGCATGCTATAGGGGATGAGATACATGATTTAAACTAGATATAAAAATATGAAATATTTAGAGCCATGTATATCAATCAAGACATGCACCTAATCCAACTCACCAAAACAAAACCTGTATTTTTGAAAAGTGAAAAAAAGTGTGTGTGTGTTTTCTTGACCCAACTTATCATAAACTTACTCTTTAACA